>CAIGRN010062910.1:0-16557 GCA_903798345.1 Fraxinus anomala
ATGATCGTTCCAGTTCAAGAAAAAAATAAAGGAGTTTGCAGAAATCATCAAAGGTATAATTTCTATCACAATTTCTATCTAAACACAATGTAGATCCTTGTATGGGAATTGAAATTGCTTATTTTTCGCTGTGCATGTTTAAGTAAATTCCCAACAGATAATTATATTTTTTTACAGTTATGTAGGGTCCAATTACCATACAATTGCTAGTGACTTGCTGGAGTGACTATTAATTTTCATCTTGTTCTCATGTTTTAGGAACAACTTCAAGTTTAGATAGCATATTGGCGACTAAAGGGGGAGAAAAAGGATGTTGAACAACGGCCTTGAGAAGTGCCCCAAAATGTGATTTTACACTGCTGGTCGTGAGCAGTCGCATTGGGGGCTTTTTGGGTATTTTTCATGCACGAAATTCAAGGATATTTGTGTATATATCAGTATTAATCTAGGTCTAAACTAAGCAAGCAACACTGGAGAGAAACAACTATACATTCACATAAATTCTAGGGTTCCTCTAGGATTGAATTGGGGGAATTGAAGTACCAAAGTTTGAAAAGTCTGTACTAGGAATTATCTTATTCAGTCTACAAAACTTCATGAGAACTACGACGGGTGTGCACTCATGAGAACTACGACGGGTGTGTGCACGCGCAATAAAATTTATTAGCATTTATAGAAAGTCCAACTCCAAACTAAACTGTGGTTTTGTTTTCATGAGCAATGCACATAGGAAATATCGAAGATTATTATAAACAACTCGTAATTAACTTTACGATGATGGCTAAGTTTTCAGGCTTCATGAAAAATGTCAAAATTAATCAGTGTATATTTTTAAAAAATACCATGTTAATTATCTTTGTAAAACTTATAGTTTCAACTATTTGTGAGTCTCGTCTTTGACAAAAAAACAACACGATCTAATTAAATCAAGGGGCCGTAGCACAATGGTAGTAGGCAAAAGCAATAAATGCTGATATCTACAGGGAAAATGCAGCAATAATATCAGAAGAAATGACATAGAAACCTTAATGATAGACTTCCCAAAACAATGGTTGCAGTCGGAAAAGCGCATGATTTGGTGTCCTCTATCCACAACTATCTGATGTAGAGTCTTAATTTCCAACTGTCATATTTTCACCAGAAATGCTCAATTGTCCAAACAAAACGCCCTTAGAAAGAAATCATGATTTCTCAATATTAATCCTCACATGTACGCATGGTGTGTCAATATGATCATCACTTCATTAATTTTTCATCGCTGTCATCTAAATAATCAAGCATCTTTGATACACAGTATTGAACAGAATAAGATTGGGTAACATGGGAGATTTGAACTCATTTTCCCAAAGAAGTGTCGGATCCACCAATTGTATTGAGCTGATCGAATACAGAGGCTGGTAAGATGAAGCAGGTCCTGAGGATAGGTTGATCATGGATTTAAGCCGCTAAAATACTCATCACAAACTCCATAGCAAAAATGGTATATTCGATTATAAAGATGATGTTAAATTAATCATTCATCCTTAAGAGTCCGAGTCTTTCAACAGCTAAGACATCACTCACCTCCTAACTGGTGTGTTATGGAGCCTAATTATTGTCGATGCTAATTATTGCCACTTCGCAAAGATCTCATAGCAAAATTTCATTAAGGACTGTTCTTGTAAAATTCTATTAAGGAATTAGAGTCCTTGTAAAATTCGATTTCGCCCTAATTTATCTATAAATAGGGACCCGTTCTTAAACTTTGTTATTATTATTATAAAAAGAGAGAAAGAGCGGCTAGAGAAGATAGGAGTGCAATTTTATCTTGTAAATCATTTTCGTCACAAAGAGGATGTAATTTTACATTAAGGCGAACATCTATAAATTTTGGGTATTTTTCAGTATTTATTTTTTCTTTCTTCAAATTAATTGCTACGAGGGAAGTAGAATTAGGGTTTATAATTCTCAACCCCCCCCCCCCCCCAAAACCCTATAACTCCCTACATTGGCAGGTCCATTGTGGAGGAGGGATGAAACTGAATATTAACTATTGGAGGGGTCAAGATTGGTCCTTAGATAATTAGGATTTTAAACGGGAAAGCAATCAATAATTGGACAAAAAGCTCCAAGTATTTTATTTAATTAAGAAACAAGCAAAAAACAATGAACACGTATTAAGTGTTTACATAGGGAAAGAAAACAAGAATTACTACTCTAATTAAGACATAAACCCTAGACTATTTAGGACATTATTACCCTAATTAATTAAATGCAACAATTTATAATTAAAGGGAAAAAACAAAACGTAAGTATCTACGGACCAATCTTTACGTAATTGATGGATTTTCATCAATTTTTCTATCCAAATTCTGTATTCTCTAGTTGAACCAAGAATATGTCGATCATATTAAGTATTCAGTATTATGTACAAATCAACGTATATTTAATTCCTAAATTTTGCAATACTCTTAAAATCAACGTATTTTCAAATTAGTTCATCTCTAAAATATTTACTTGTCTCGTTTTCACAATTAAATGCAGATGGGTACAGAACAATGGTAGTGACCACATAAGGACCAGTGGTTGTAGCAAAAATTCAATTATTGCTGATACCTATAAGGACCCTACTCTGGAAGGTGGCAAATGGAACTATAATATCAGTGTGACTTGAGAAAAATGACACAGAAACCTTAATAATAGACTTGCCAAAACAATGGTTGTGGTCGGGAAAGCAGCTTGGTGGGATATATCTCTTTATCCACAACAGTCTGGTGTAGGGTCTTAATTTTCAACTGTCATATTTTCAACCAGAAATGCTCAACTGCCCAAACAACCCCTTGCAACAAGATCATGATTTCTGAAGATCAAACTTCAGAATACAGATACACATTTGGCATCAGTATAATCCCTTCATTAATTTTAATGCACGTTATTAAACAAAATAAAACGGTATAACACACAAGATTTTAATGAATTTTCATAAATATTGCAGCGTACCTTATTAAACAAGTCACGCTTTGAAGGGAAATCCTTCACTATTTTATTCTTCAATTTCTAACTTAGCCCGTGTTTGATCCATATTCTCATTCTTCTACTCATTTTCAACTACACATTCGTTAATAAAATAATATTTTCCATCATTTCAATAATTTTTCCTTCTTTTTCAACCATACATTCTCCATCAATCTACAATTCCAAAATACATTCTTTCAAAATAATGTGGCTCAAATACACCCTATTATAAGTTCCTCTTTAATGTGTTAATCCCTATAAAACATGAGCATGAATAAAGGTAATGAAATCAGACCTGATAACCAAATACATAAGAAAATAAATTTTTGGGCTACGTCAAAGACCACTAGAAATATCAACTTTTAACATGTAAGCACATGGATGCATTAGCCATTTGGTCCCCTTGCCATCACAAATTAAATAAGGAAAAGAGCAATTTTTCAAGCTTTAAGATGTATTGTTTTATCATTTTAACGAATACAAAGGAAAACAGATTGGAAAAGGTTCTATTTAAGTTGCTAAAGCCGGCTTCATGTACTCTATAATAAGAAGTTATATATTCGACTAAAAATAATCTTTTTCATTAATTTAATTATTCATCCTTAAAGAGTCCAATTCACAACTACTTAAACTCAACGTTCTTTTCACGATTAGCCTATTGCATCTCCTTCATGTTGGCAGATCCATAGTTTTAGAAGTAGTCACCTAACAATTTCAAGAATGAAAGAAAAGTGATAACTTCCTAAATGGACGCGTTAACTTACAAAATGTTGGTTCATAGGGCGAGTTCAAAATTTAAATTTTGAATCACGTTACTATGCACAGAGAAGCACTTTCCGATACTTCAAGAAAAACAAAAACAAAAAAGACAAAATGAAAACGAGTATGCAAGAAAAAAAGAGGAATTATTCAGAATTGTTAATAATATCTTGAAAGAAAATAATTGAAAGGTCAAAAGAGTAGCCATCTCTACTCCACAATTTTGTTGTCTTTTGAACCTACTGTACAGGAACAAACAAAAGTTGTTCTTTCTACTTTATCTTTTTGTGCCATGTTGCCCTTAAGAATTGTAGAGTTGAACATCCTTAATTAGTGGCTACGTTTGTGGGGTTACATATTTGTCGTAGATTGTAAAGCACGGATTCAATTTTAACTGCAGCTATTTATCTCATATAGGAGACTCTTCCAACTTTTAGCGTTGGAAATTATTCCACTTAAGATTTCCATCCTCTATATGTAAGTTTCATTGACTTGGAAACAAAGTGTAGAGGCTAACCGCGTAAGAAAATGAAAGCTCGACGCTAAGTTTGTAAAAGAAAATAATTTTGTCGATCAAAATAGCGCAAACCCATTAGTTTATTGTCCAAAATTTTTTTTTACCTAATTTTAGAGCATCTTCAAGAGTCTTTCTAAATGCAAGAATTAAGATGCTTTTAATTTAATAGAGTTTATTATTAAAAATAAGCTCCAAGAAATTCTATTTACTTTATAATAATTGTATTTATATAAAGCTATAGATTTCAATATTTTACTTCTCGGGATATTCAAATGATATTGAAATTGATTGGCATATAAAAAATATGTAAAATAAAAGATGATGACGAATCAATATATGTTTCTTAAAAAGCAAAATTAAAAGCAAAAATAATTAACTCTCTAAATTTAAGCCCCCGTTTGATAGGGATTAAAATCAGATTATTAATAGATTTTGACAAAAGTTGATAAAATATGTGATTGAAAAGTTGGGGATCCCCTAAAATAATTGATTGAAATTAATTGTTAACTTTGACTTTTAGATTAAAATTTATATTTTAATCCATACTATGTTCTCTATGATATATTAAATATTCTTTATAAATAAAGAATTTATTGAAAATACTCAGTGATTGAACTGAAATATTCTAGGCCCTCGGTGATTATCATTTCTATATATACTCAATATAGATTTTTATCCTTAGCATGCTGTGCAAAGTTGGTGGTCTGTTTGAAATTATCAATTTCGAAATTTGATTGTTCTTTTGATCGACAATATATTAAACCTTGTTTGGTAGAGATTAAAATTATATTTTTATTAAATTTTAATAAATATTGATGGAACATGTAGTTAAAAGGTTGCAGGACCAATGAAATATGTAATTAATATTAACTGTTTAACTTTGACATCAATACCGAATAGGGACTAAGGCTTAAAATTTCATCTTAAGATCAACTTTCTTAAGAAGAGTATTACAATCATTACATATTGTTTATTTTTTTATATTTAATCGACAAATTCTTTAACATCAACGTTAAGTTAACACAATACGGGTTTCGACACGGCACGTCAATCATACTTGTAGTTTCGTAGTGACCAGACAATAGTGTCTCAAAGAACATGCGTCAACACATCACATATTCATTGCATCTGTTATTAGAAAACAGTCAAATTATAGGTATAACAAGAAAATTAAATAATTATGTCCAATACACCAATTTACAAAGTTGAATATTCGACAGACATTGCACAAAATACATACATAAAATCTCAATCTGATTGAACTAAATGATGGTAATTCAATTCACTGGGTTCAGATTAAGTTTAAAAATAAGAACAATTACTGATCAACCAAAACATGAATCTAACATCCAGAACTTAGGCGGGCACTGAACTCCCCGTGGTTGATGTCCAAACAATATCTTTAAGCGCGGGTTTAAGCTCGTTGCTGCAAAATTGATTGTATTCCAATGTATCGCCACTAGACTTCTTCACCTCCACAACCAAAAATGAAGGGGTCACCGCGAAAATATCCGCGGCGATTCCAAGCTTCCCTTTTCTCCCCCTTTCTAGCCCCTGCAATCTAACACTGGAATCACTCTTCTTTATGCTAAAATTCCCCGTTTTCGCAACTTCCTCGAGCTTTGAAATCACACTACCGGCCGGCTTTGTTGTGGCGAATCGCAATTCCTCTTTCTCCACCTTCTTCTCTTCGAAAAGACCAGACAAATTGAAGCCTTCAGACAACGAAATTATGTGGAAAGCATTCATAGTCTCTGTTTCCTTTCCCTTCCCAACATTCACTTCATCTTCAGCTTGCTCTTCTTTAGTCCTTAAACTCTTCGGTATTGACTTTCTGAACCAAGATGACTCCATAATCTTTGCTATGCTTATCCTCGTACTTGTTCTTGGATCCAACATTTTGGCGATCAGTTTTCTAGCCTCGGGTGATAACCAAGGAGGGCACTTGAAATCCCCCTTGTAAATTTTCCTGTACATAGAAACTATGTTATCATCTTGAAATGGCAAATAACCTGCCAATAACACAAAAAGAATCACCCCACAAGACCAAATATCTGCCTTGGCACCATCATATCCCTTTTTCCCAATCACCTCAGGGGCGACATAGGCCGGTGTGCCACAAGTTGTGTGCAGCAAACCATCTTGCCTAAGATGGTCCGAAAATGTGCTTAGCCCGAAATCCGTGACTTTTAGATTCCCTTCTTCATCTAGCAACAGATTTTCAGGCTTCAAATCCCGGTGATAGACGCCCCGGCTATGGCAGAAATCGATAGCCGATATCAACTGCTGGAAGTAGTGCCTAGCGACATCTTCGCGTAGCCGGCCCTTGGCGATTTTCGCGAACAATTCACCACCACGGACTAACTCCATGGAGAAATATATCTTGGTCTTGCTAGCCATGACTTCGTGGAGCTCTACGATGTTGGGGTGCTTCATCATTTTCATGACGGAGATTTCGCGCTTCACTTGCTCCATCATGCCTACTCGCAACACTTTTTCTTTGCCAACCACTTTCATGGCCACGCTCCTGCCGGTCTGCAAGTTGCGCGCATGGTACACTTTTGCAAACGTACCATGGCCTAAAAGTCTGCCGAGCTCATATTTTCCATTTATCGCGCTGCATTTTTCTTCGGATACCATTGACATATTCTAGGAAAAATTGAAGATTTTGTAACGTTTTGTGGTGGTAAAACTATATCTAATTTTGTGGGTTGTGTTGGGTCGGTTGGAGGATTTTTTTTATCTAAGGGTGGAGGTTAACGTGTTTCCGGTGGCAATTTCGGCCGCCAGTGGGTGGTTTTTGGGCCCTCCCGCCTCCTAATTGGAAGTTATAAAGCGAAGCTCTTCTCATTTCTGTGCATTCCCTAGTGGGATCTTTTTCGGTTCACAGTGGCAGAAGGAATTGAATCGTGTCAAATAGGAAAATCGAAAGCAAGAAACCAAGAAGAACAAAATACTAGACTCGGCTCTTGAACGAGACTTTATCAATTGGGAAGTTGAAAATTTTCTTCTTCTTAGGTTCATGATTTTGAAGGATTTTATAGAGTTGGAAGGTTAGAATTGTACGTTTCTTTTGTCTATTTGATTCCTTACGCGTGGCGTCATCTGCAGTGACAGATGAATCTGTTTGGACTATGTGAATAATTGGACCTCAACGACATGTGCAAGGCAAATAGTGGGTTTATTTGATCCATTAAACCATTTTGTCAGAAAAAAAAAATTGACACTAGACATCCTCTCACATATTGTTCTTATTTGATTCAATGAGGGTGATTGAAGATTTAATATTTATTGTGATTTAAACAAAATGAATCTGAATTGTAGGATTGATGAATTACTAGTTGTAAAAACAAATTATTGACATATAATGGGGTAAAAGTTTCTAAATTTACTATCAGTATTTTTATACTTACTTGACATAAAGGTCGAGCATAGTACGTCGATATTAGCACAACGGCCTATCAATAATAAGTTTGTAATGAAGATGATGCACCAAGAAGTTAAAAAATAAAAATAAAATAAAATAATTACGAATATTGGATTGAAATTTACTGATTACAATGAATACCAATAAATGACCAATTAATATATGAAGCGTTAAATTTTAGACGACTAAACTTGTATTTAATTTTATGGGTAGTCTTTTTTGTTTTAAAAATATATTTTATATTGATGTGAATTCTAATTGTTGCCTACCTATTGAACTATATGCCAAATGCTTGTCCAATTGAATGATCAAATTGACTTCTAAAAGTATGGCTCTTGGAGGCATATGTTGTCGTAAATAAAGAATATCAATGGCTAAAGAAGAGTACAGAGTTTCATTGATAACTTTAAAATTGGAGAAAAACTATGGATTGTAATAGTCGGAGACTCCACTACACAAAAAAATTACAATCGCGCAATATTTTATACATCCGAACAATAATCTCACACCACACTCAATACCTTGTATGTATACTCAGTCCTATACATCAAGGCGTGTCCTCCTAAAATCATTGATTCAAAAGCTGAATTATGTTAATATTAATATTTAAAATTTAATGAATAAAACCATCCACATATGTCCATTACTTTTGAATAAGCAAAAATATTACAATCGTCCAACAATTTTCCAAGATATAGGGTGAAAGATGATTGAATTTGTTGCACAACTTGTCAAGTAATTTGTATTTGAATATAATTTTGGATCTATGTGCTGCTTAATTTAATTCAAAATTCATAATTACATACCTCACTACTTACGAGGTAAGCTTTTCTACTCAAATATGATTAACAATCATTGCTAAGGTTTTGAGATTTACTTAATTGCCAAGAATAATTTGAGTTATTTAATTACACCGAGCCCGAGAATACCGGCTGGCCCAACGTGTCGAGATTTTTCCATTGTACCTCTAATTATAACTGTAAGATCAAGGATAGAAGCTAAATCTCATTACTAGGATGGAAGCGAGAAACTTAAGTAACTTTCCTATGAACAAAACCCTGCCAGGGTTTTCATTACGCCGGTATACTCATATTGCATGTTAAAATAGCTTTGATAAATAGCTTTACGATTCATAAGCCTACTATAAGTACAACATTCTCAGATGGTGTTTGATCCATCTAGGACTTAAAAATATGATAAGCCTACGAAGTATTGTGTACGTTTCCTCTCCCTCTGTTGTTGAGGTACGGCGTCTATTTTTCTTGTACAAAAAAAAAAAAAGGCACTCTTTCTAGATCTTGCTCCCTCATCCTTCCGTTCATGTCTTGCATCACAATGTACAATTTTTTATAGCATTGATAATATTGTGAAATAATTGTCATTATTTTATGGGATTTCTAGTCTGATAAAATTGGAGATAAGGTTTTAAAAGTGATAATCAAGCTGTTCCCAATAATCCCTGTTAAGGTTAATAATTAAAAAAACACTTCTTTTTATGCAATACTTTACTAAAATAATCTCTTTTATGTCTGCTCATGCGATGCATGTCACAACTTGACAGAGAAATTCATGGCTGTGCAGTACTGTTGATTAGTGTGGCAGTGGAATTGAAGACAGCCACATTTTTAGTGGTTTATTTAAGAATCAATGTAATGATTTAAGATGGTTCAATTCAATGGGCTATAATGGACAAAATTGAATAATTAGGCACTTTTAAGAATTTTTTCGTTTATTTACACTGTTGAGATTTTCATAAATTTAGTCGAGGCCCTTTTAAATCCTGTTCTTGTTGAGAAATTATGTAATAATGTAAGCGACTAGGAAATCAAGAAATGAAATATTGTTCTTGTTGAGAAATTGTGTAATAATGTAAGGGACTAGGAAATCAAGAAATGACACATGATGTGGCTCAATTTCCATTCAATCAATAGAATGATTAAACTCACTCCTAACAATGGTTTAATTCAATTGGCTAAAAATCGAAAAACTTGAATAAATAAATTAGGTACGTTTAAGAGTGTAATAATCAAAAAGCTTGAATAAATAAATTAGTTACATTTAAGAAACTTCTCTCTATATTTACCTTTTTAGTATTAAAATAATTTTATTTTTTCGCTAATTGAACCCTTTCTGAAATTGTTATTGAAAATATATTCAGCGAGCGCATTTTTGTATAGCATAGTTAAAACTACATAAAATGTAATTAACAACTACAAAAAAGTATTAAGAATTTAAATTTTGCTTCCACTACATACTAATTCAGCATGCAGCATATGTGCATGGTTACTTTTGAGTTTTGTCATGATATATTACAAATGCCTGTCAAAATTAAACATTTACATGAACTTCATCTCATCGCCACTTTAGATGTCTATGTTTTGTAATCCGCGAGTCAAAAATTACAAAACCACACGCATTTAGCTAGAGATTTTCGTTGATTTAAGTATTGACAAATTTTGACGTCAACCAACCTAACATTTAGTTAGAGATTCTCATAAAAATAATTGAGTATTCAATATGTTATAGTTAGGTATAACTCCTATGGTTATAAATGAATGGTGACCACTTGATGTGTAGTAGTTTTATTATGTTCAACCTCTTTTATTGTTGTCTACAAGTACAGATGTGAAATGAGTCTAAATCCACTTTTTTTTTCTTTTTTTTTTTCCCATCTCCTTAACTGTTGTTCCAATAAAATCACGTCTCGCTACAATTTTTGAGGTGTCACCTCTAGAATTTGACACCTTCAAACTGTGATGAAGTGTCAAGATTTTATTGGGGAACAGTAAATCTGACCTTGTATCTTATTCATGAACAACTTCAACGTAAGAAAAGTAAAAAGTAATTCTTCACGATATTATTGTTTGCTATCTCCTTCAGCTTCTAAGCAAACTAAAATAAATATAATGTGTTTGATTGATTTTATTTTTCATGAAAAATGCCATTTTCCACTCAAATTCCTACTTTTAGGGTGTTTGATTGACAATTATTTTCATGGAAAATACTTTCCAACTTTTGGTCAAGTAATCATAAAAACAAGGAAAATAATTTCCATACAAATAAGTTCTAGGTGAATTTATTTTCCTTCTAAGCAAATTTTATGCTCGCAACCAAACGCATCTTAAGCAAAAACTAAATCATTAGTCCCTTACTTCATTGTCATAGTAGTAAAATGGTTTTAACCTTTATATAATACTTGTAGAACAAACTTTCAATAACAAAAATCGTCCAAGTCAATTTTTTTATCTTTTTTTTTGATGAGTGACCCTCATGGAAATGTATATCTCAAGCTAAGCCAAGTTTTGAAGTAAAACTTGTGTTCATATAGATGGACATAGAGGGACACACGATGATTCAACAAAATTGGATAGTTTCGCAATTACCTATTACGAATTGATTTTACATCTATAACGAAAGGTTGAAAACTAATTAGTTCATTTTTTAAGATTGAGGACTTTAACGGTACTATCATATTATGCTCACAACTGAAAACGAAGCATAATAATGGATAACCATTAAGAATGTTTGCAAATTAATTTATATGTCATGTCATGTCATGTCACTGTTGCATAGCTTATGTTAAGTAGATGTTATTTAGGAAATAATTTTTCTATCTAATCCTATTCAAAACTTACGAGTTAATCTATCTATAGAATGAGGTTGAGAAAAACACTAAATATTTATCTTACTCCCAATAATTCCACTTCATTATTGGACATGCCACTTGCCAACAAGTAGTTCAATCCCTTCCCCTTGAAAGGGGAAAAAAGATTGTGTGGAGATGACAAAAGATGATTAAACAGATCCACATGGGAGCCAAGATTCTTTAGGTTCCAAAACCCATAATGCACATTCAACAAAGGTTTTAATCTCATGATCTGTGTCTGCATCCCAATTATAACCATATATGATATGTCACTGTTGCCTTCTCAAACTGATACTTAATGTTTGTGCTCTTGATTTTTGACCATAAGAACTGCATGTGCTTTGCAAGCACAAGCCCATAAATGAATCATGACTATACTGGGAATAATATGTGCCTCAGAAAAATAATCAATAGAAGTAATCATCATTTTTTGAGTTCAAGATCAATTTAGTGCTAATAAAACTGGCATAGTAATGATATGAATTGCTTGCTTTAATTAATTTTCCAAGACTTTCTAGCTAAAAAATTTATAAATGCAAACTAAATAGTTTTTTTTTAAAAAAATTTAACAAATTATTATTTTTTAAATGAGATGGTTTAATATAGTATTAGAGATTTACGAAATATTCACCATCTTAGACATTTGATAAGAAAATGTAATATCTTTTATGGATGGAAAGACTAAACAAAATAAATATAAATAAACAAATTTCTTCCGACTCATATAAATATAAATAGAAAAATGAAAATAGATAATATTCTACAATAGAGATTCCAAGTAATAAGGTTAAACTATAATTTACATCCTTTCTTATTTTATCTTTTGGGGAAATCATGTTAAGTTATATGATGTTGCAACACAAAGTATTAAATTTTAAAACTATTTGGTCATCTACTAGTGGAGTGAAGTGTCAACTTGTCATTAAATAAATAATAGCAATAATTTGCATCCTTTCTTAGTTTATTTTGTAAATCATTTATATTATCATTAAATAAAATAATAGCAATAATTCATCCCAATGATCTCAATCATAAAAACAAGAATATTTGTCCACCAACATTACTGCAGCAAGGGCCAGAAATGCATGCATCTAACTCAATTACTCAAAGGAGTTGTTAATAGGTCCAAGTGGACTGTGTTTTTGTACATATATAATTTTCACAATGCTGACAACTAAGTTGAAGTATTATTGTTCTTTTAAAAGAAAAGAGCAGAATAAGTAGTAAATAAAATATAATATCTTACTGCCAGTTTTTTTTTTTTTTGGAGCAATGGAACAATAATTTTTTAATTTATAGTCAAATGAAATTATTTATTAGATTCCACAATTATTGATACATTGCTGGTGAATTAATTGAATTTAAGGACTAATGTACTCAGGAGTGGAGTCGAGAATCGAGTTTAGTGGAGCAAAATTTAACTACGTAGAGCGCTTGTTTGAGCTCATTTTTTTGCTCAAAAATACATTTTGAAATAGTATTTTATAGGATAATGTGCGGTTAAAAAATAAGAAATCTTTTTTTATTTGTAAAGAATATTATTTTATTGAAAAATGTGTGATTGAAAATAAGAGAAGAAAATATATTTTGAAAATGATAGATACCAATCAAGGGCAAAATTATAAATTCAATAATACAATAATATTATATTGCATGTTTTTCACTTGATACATAACAATCATGCTATATGTATATCATTTTTCACATCATTTTTTACATTTTGCCACGTGACAATACACTATTAGAAATTTTAGATTTTTGACAGTTTTTCATCCAATCAACACTTGCCAACACATATCATGTCAATCATAATGTTAAAATCAATGTACAAGTGACATTTTCCTTTACATAATGCTCTTATTAGCATTACGTGGAAACATTTCTCGTGTCTCAACTAGAATGGTTCCTAAGATGCTGAATTTGGTCAAGAATGGACTGAACTTGATAAAGCCACATTTGTTGAGCTTTACATCACAAATTATGGGTATAAACAATTTATTGTCAAAAATACAATTTATATTACTAAACGATTAGTGAATAATGCTAAACACTTATTCTATGATGTCGTGGTATTATTTACTTCGCAATTCGGTGAACTGTCTTTGAAACTATGCTGGTGATGACTTCGTGGTCGAGACAATGAATTGGACAATACCAAGTAAAATCAAATTTAGCATAGGAATCGTTAAATTGATTAATGCTATTTGTCACCACTAATGACTTCATCCTATGGGACAATAAAGTGATATTAAATGATAAATCTAATTAAATGTAAGGATCTAGCATTCAATGTCTACTAAACATAATAATTGTCATTAGTTACATAATAATTGTCATTAGTTAAATTTCACTTGATCGCTCGATGGCATATCTTAGTCCAGTGTATGTAATGAACTCGACTCGGACTCTTTGAGACATTAAAAGGGTGAGACTATAATGAGACTAATACCTAGGTGCTTTGAATGTACGAGCTTGAAAATGTTTGAGAATATTCCAAATGCCTTTTTTGCGTGCGTCTGTCTATATATATATAAACTTTGAGGTATGAGGATTGTATAAGAAGGGTTCAAAATAAATTGTGATATCGTGCATGTTTGGTAAAGTTTATAATTGCTTATAAGTAAGTCAAGAATTATTTTTTCACACATTTCATAAAATCCATAACTTTCATCTATTTGTTAACTATACATTGTTTGGAATTCAATGCTTATAAACACTTAAAAGCTTAACCAAACAAATTCGGATGGCATTAAAGTTAAATCATAGAAAAAGAGCCACTTTGGATGCACATTATAAAGTATTATTTAGTGGTATAAAAGTTATTGCCAAGTTCTATTGAATGATATCAAATCTATTTAATTTAGTATTATTTTCTCGTATAAAATTGGTGAAGGAGATTCGAGAATGTCGAGAATAATTATTATTTAATTAGAAAAGGTTTACGACGAATGTTTATAGTGTAGCTGAGGATGTTTGTGTCAACATTGGTTATTTCGTTAATTCAAACTTCAAATTCAACAAATTATTTGTGTTTTATACATTAATAATTTTGGACATTTTTAAATCACCAAATTAATTTCTAATTCTACATGTGCTACGATATTTTCTATATATAAAAGAAATTAATTTGAATAATCAAATATAATCATTTATTTATTCTCATGAAAGGTCATGAATTATTGCCATAATAGTAATACCAACAAGTTTTATTGCCATAATAGTAATACCAACAGTAATATCAAATAATTAATGACGTTTTATTCAATGGTTCTAATCCTTTCTAAGTAAAAATGATTATCCTAATTTAAGTCGTCTTTATCTTGATTGCTTCGTGCAATAATGGTGCCTTATTACAGCTAGCAACCAATTATAAGCAAGAAAAAGTAATTATTTGTGTATTTGTAATGACGTGTTTCATAAGTTGAACATAATAAAATTAAAGAAGATGCGTGAAATATTACATTCACTCCACATATTCCGTCACTGAAAATAGAATTAGTGTGATAATTAATAAAGCCCTCAAACTAATCTTCTTGTTGCCTTAGCTACAAAAATACTAACAGTATAGTCGGCCAGTCGGCATATGGCGAAATTTAGGAGGACTACTTTTCGTTTTTCAAAACATAAAAAACCCTTCCGTTGCTGATCTAATGTAATAAAGAATAAAGAAATAGGGCGTTTCATTTCACTCAAAATCTGTCACTTTAATTTGTGCTATCCAATCTTATTCAATCGTGTTTTACCATTTTAAATATCCTTAGGGCATATCTAGTAAGCAATATCATTATTGAACTACAAATCCAACAAGATCGCTTTTCGTCGTCTTTTCATGACGCATGGTAAGAACTGCACAAACTATTTTTGATGTTTATTCAAATGTGACAGCAGCAATTGGCCTTCACCAAATTTGGTTAAATATCGAGTATGATTTGCTTGTTAGTTGGAACTTCTCTATCAAACATATAATGATATAGTCTTAACCAATAATCCGCTGACATTTTGAAGCTATGTTATGTGCATATTACTTTCCTTTGCAATATATCAATGGACGAGGAGGAAAGAATCCATGTACAAATAATTGAGTCCTGAAAATTTTATATCAAATTATAGAAGAAAATATAATCACAAGTGAATAACATACAAAATAGATCATATATAGGCAAATGTACCAAATAACTGGTTCTAGTATATTCTTAAATAAAAAATTAAATCGAGAATGAATTTGTGTTTATATAAAGAATAATAGTCTATTGGGTACACTACATTCGAAGAATTGACCGCGCTTAAATGGTTCTTTAAAAATTATAAATTTATTGAAGTATATTATATAAAAAGCCCAATAAGTCTTCGAGATCGTTCTTGAGAGAATTTTGAGGCCCTTATACAACAAGGATTGCTCTTCATTGTATCCTTGCAAATTAATATGTCTAAACTACATGCCCTTAGTGGTAGAGCAAATGACTTTTCATGTGAAAGGCTATGTAACATATTTTAGAATCTATCTTTGTTCTTTAGTCGTGAAATGATATCTTTCTATCATCCACTGCGCTTGTGTAATTGTTTTGTCACCCGCAATTGCGCAATTGTTTTGTTGCGCAAAATAAAACTCAATTTAAACTTTTGTTGGAATTTAGGTGTGACCCAAATTCTTTGTTGAAGATAAATGGGAGTCCTAATTAAAGTGCACATTAAATAAAATCCTATTTGCAATGCAATTGTGAAATTCTATTCAAGTTTACTTTGCGAATTCTAATTGAAATTCTAATTGAAAGCCTATTGGGAATAGGAATTTCTGTTGGAATTGAAAGACTTTAGAATTAAGAAAAATATGATTATAATGAGTTTGGGTCCTAGCGCGCCTCGTCGAGCCGTGCCCTGTGAGTGACGTAGTGGCACCAGTTGCATTGTTTAGCTGTTTTAGTCTCCTTTTTCGTTTTGGACTTCATTTGTAGTATTTTACTTCAACTACAACTCTATTATACAGGTTTGAACGTCTCCTATATATTCCCTATATATAGTTGATTTTTCATTGTATTTTAGATGATGTTAGACAAACCATACACACATAATCTTCGTATTCTTTCTCTATATTATAATAAAATTTCCATTATATGCAAAATTATATTGTTCTTATTTTCTTGTGATCTTTACTTCATATTGTGGCTTAAATCTAGGGCTGAACAAAACTCCCGAACCGAACGGTTTTTCATAAGT
>CAIGRN010062911.1:0-13396 GCA_903798345.1 Fraxinus anomala
TTTTGATTTGGGGGAGTGGGGTGGGTGGGGTTATGTATTTATTTTTATTACTGAATTTTTTTAATTTAATTTTTTAACTTATTTAATATGAGGAAAATACAAAGTACCATTTTACCCCTTCAATTTAATCAAAATATGCCAAATTTCACTTTTCTTGATAAACTAACGGTCAAATAGATGGACTCTAATTACATATTTATGAAATGTTAGATACCTTACTGTCACAAAATGAAAATTAGGATAAAGTCTATAAAAGTTTACAAAATTTTGGGACCGCTGCTACAATTTTTCCTAATAATTTTGATAGTGCTCCCATGAGGCGACTCCAAGGCACTCAACCTCTTAGACATGGGCTTTTTTTTTAATAGAATATAAAAATCAATCTAGACCTACATGTTCATTTTGACATTTCTAATCGTCGAATATCATTTGACCAACAAAATGCCATAACTTTTAGGGTGCTTTTTTAAATATATATATATCTTTTATAAACAAACATAACGAAACATATTTAGCCTACTAGAGTTCTTCCTCTAAATCTTCCGTAATGCAAAACTCAATTGCAATTTATATTTTCGAACGGGAAGTTTGTTGGTCAAATAAGAAGCGTGTTCAATTGTATTTAAAAGTAATACGCAAAAGAGTATCTTATATAATTTGACCCTAAACCTATGCGCATATGACTTCGTTNATGACGTGTGGGGGTGTTCCGACTGCTCCGATCAACGAATGTTACCTGCAAAATGAGGTCGGGGCTTTCTCCCCTATCGTACCTCCGGTGTGAGAATCAGTAGGTGATTAAGGAAAGTAGGAGGAACGTATATTGAGAGTTCAAACAGTTCGGGTTCCAAGAGAGTTACCTTTTCTCACCTTAGTGGTATTTATAGGCACCTGATAACATGCCCCCGTTCCATGGTTAGTTATGTCACGTGTCCCACGTATGTCTTCTCCACTTCCCCACGTTCTAGAATGGTGATCCCCACTTATCCAGCGGTTGGTGATGCCCACGTTCTCTGTGGGGGTGGTCTTCGCCCATCTACTTGCCATTTATATGGTTATGGGTAGTGTTGGCCTCACAGTGGTAGACGACATATGTGAACGTAGAGGGCCTCGAGGTGGGTCGACGGCCTCATGGTGATAGACGGCATATGTGAACGTAGAGAACCTCACGGGGGTCGATGGCCTCGGTGGGGGACGGCATATGTGAACGTAAAGAGCCTCACGGGGGGTCGATGACCTCATGGTGGTAGGCGGCCCTGTGAGGGTCGACGGCTTCACCAGGTAGACTGTCGTACGGGTTGACGTGGGGCATATCTTGAGTAGTCCCGATCTCAATTGCCCACTTGAATAATTATTAATGCAATCTCGTATCAAACACAAATATTCTTTCTTTGTTTCTTCATATTTTTATGTTGTCATTGCAATAATTTTGAGTTTTCTTAAATTTTCAATCATCTTTAACAATTGTAGGAGTGAATACTGTCATATTTTAGTAGAGTACGTCGATTTGACTCTTTCTCAATTGACAAATGTTGTGTATATAATAACATTTCAAAATGGCCGAATATTTAAATATTACTAATTAATGAACATTTAGCTCTTAATAATAGTGTAATACTAATTAGCCTGTCTTTTTTTCTATAATTAGGATTGATATTCTAAGCATTGAGATGACATTGTACACTTGTCGGAGATAATGCTTGATTACAAAATTGATTACACCATCTATTGAAGTGTGTCACATCACTTGGCGCTTAGCTACTAAGCACCGGTATCTGGAGATCAATTCTCTGTGTGTGTGTGTGTGTGTGTGTGTGTGACGTTTGAAATGTAAAGAACCCAGTCTTTTATTTTAAAATGTTAAATTTACGAGCATATTGGAGCCTAGTTTTAACATTTGACTCTTTGAAATAAAAAAACATTTTAGTTTTACATAATCCCTTGTGGTGAATGGACCTTGCCATGCTGGCTGTCGGCTTATGGTTCTGTTGTGGTAATATAGAAATAGGGAATTATGACTAGCAAGGTACGACCACAAAAATGAGTTGTAGAAAATGGGACAGAAAGATGAGAAGAGGTGTGAAAGTGATGGGGCACTTCGTTCTGCCGTGGTTGAGCTCTATGCTGCCCGGATGATTTGTGGGGGTGTTAAGTAAGGACGTTGCTTTGGTTTTCGGCTAGAGGAGGATGAACTAATGCTTTTCTATTTTTCGTTTATTTAATAAAAATGGTAAATGTGTTTTTATGCAAAATTAACGTCCATTTTAGATGGATTCTATTACTAAGGACGTTGGCTGCCAATAAACGAATCATTGGGATACTTGTGCTAAATAAAAAATAGATCGGGACAAAAAGTGCGTAGATCCCAAAGGTTGGGGACGGAGACTGCAATTTTCCCTTTTTATTTATTTCACTTAAATGAGACAAATAAGTACAGTACAGAAGAAAAATAATGATTAAAAAATAATTTTCCCTAACCAAAAGGGAAAAGTAGAAATGACACAAAACCTTAATTTTCAAGATCCAAATTCAAAAATCAGATCTCAAGTTTCATTTTTAAAAAATCAGATATTAAGTTTCACTGTCACTTTTCAAAAAATCAAATATTTTATTTTTAAATATTAAATATTAATTATATAATTTGCATCCCAAATCCTAATCAATTTCATTTCAAACAGGCAAACCCTAGAATTTTCCACTTCTTCTCACTCTCTTCTCTCTCGGTCTTCTCAGTATCTTTCTTCTCTCTGTCTCTTCTCCCTCCGTCTTCTCTCCATCTCTTCTCTATGCCACAGTTGCTCATGCCGCCGCCACCCCCTCTAAGCGGGCACGCTCTCTCTCTCTCTCTCTCTCTCTCTCTCTTCTTCCTCTCATCCATTTTCTATCTTCTCTCCGACGACAGAACCGCCCTCAATGGACTGTAATCGAGCAGCGCGACTATGACAACACTGATTCGTCATCATAGGGTGCTTCCGCTGCTAGTCCCTCCGCTTCTTCTTGGAGTCGTCTTCACAAAGACACAACATCGCGCTTTTAGGGATTTTTTGTGTCTGCGCACGGCGGTGCTGCAAGCATCGTCATACTGCCCTGGTGGTTGTGGCATAGTGGATTTGTGGAGGTCATGGCGGCATGGTGGGTTTGTGGTAGTGGTATGATGGATTTATGGAGGTCGTGGATCTGTGGAGGTCTATGGTTGGTTTGCTGTGGATTTGTCGAGGTCGTGGTGGTGGCGACGATCTGAGGATTTTTTGGTGGGGTGGTGGAGATGGATATAGAGGAGATGGTAGTTGTGATTTTTTGTACAAGTGATGGTGGTGGGGTGGGGGTGGTGATGGTGGCAGACGTGATGGTGAGGTGGTGGCGGCTGCGACGGTGACAATGGTGTTGGTGTGGTCGTGGCGGTGATAATTTTGGATTTGATTTTTTGGTGTGTTTGAGTGGTGGTTGTGATGTTGTCTACGGTGGTGATGTGATAGTGCTGGAGATATGGCGGTGGTGCTATGATTGTGGGTGGTTGTGGTATGCTGTGGGTGGTGCGGTGTACGGTGGATCTGTGCAGTGTGCGGTGGTAGATCAATGAAACAAATAATTGTGACCAATATATACTGTGTGACCTAAAAAATTATTAACTTGTGATCAATAATTTGATAAATTGTGACCTAAATATAATTTGTGATCAATTAATTTGATATTTTGTGACCATAAAATATGTTGTGACTTATAAAATTTGGAATTTGTGACCAATAAATAATACGTGATTATTAATTTGATTGATTTGTGATCGATGAATAAATTGTGGTATATAAATTTTTTATTTGTGACCGATGAACAAATTATGACCTATAAAATTTTTGAATTGTGATCGTAAAATAATTTATGACGTATGAAAATTGTGATTTGTGACCGATAAACAAATTGTGGCATATAAATTTTTTTTAATTGTGATCGTAAAATAATTTGTAACGTTTCTTTTTTATTTATGATCGATGAACAAATTGTGACTTATAAAATTTTTAAATTATGATCGTAAAATAATTTATAACGTGTAAAATTTATGATTGATGATCAATTATTAACATGTAATCAATTATATAGAATTTGTGATCAAATTATATGGAATTGTGACTTTAATATATTTAATTAATAAAATATATAATTAATTAATTAATTTATAAATAAAATTTAAAAAAATCAGAGATTTGAAATTTTAAACCTTAAAAAATCTAAAATTTGAAATTTTAAAACTCATCTCTTAAATTTGAAATTTTATTTAAATTTGAAACTAAATCTCTTAGTTATGAAATTTTTCCAAGGAAAAATGGTATTTATATTCACACAATTTTTGTTAACTGCATCTTAATTTAATTTGCACTGAAGGTTTCCAACTTTTGTTCATTCCCTCGTATCTTCAATTTTTTTCATCACATTCTCATCTTAACCTTTTATGAATTCACACATTTGTCTCTCATGATGATTAACCCAAAAAAGTATTTATAATTACAAATATTGTTAATCCCACCAGAACATAATTGATCAATATCAGAGAGGCCTCAAAAAGAATTGACAAGAGTAAAAAAGTGTTGGCACTGCATGCAAAAGGCGGACTTTCGAAGTTTAAGCATGCAAGGGGGAAAGGAAAAAAGAAGAATGAGCGAATGTACTATGGGTATTCACTTCTCTCAGATACTGCTTAGACGATCTTCGCCAACTATCCATCTTGTCAACTGGCTTGGGTCGACAACTAGAGCCTTACATGATTTTGGAAATATCCCAAGATCAGAACCAATTCGGTCATACTCCTTGAAAGCAGCTTCCATCTCTGCCTCGGCCGCAGAATCATCCATGCAGTCAACTGTGCTGACACCAAGAAGGTCAGCGTAGTATTGTTCTTTCTCGAGATCATTTTGGAAGGGTTCCATTGCAGGGCCCTGGAAGTCAACAATTCAGATACATTTAATGTGTTAGGTACGCAATATAAACACTACAATTGACAAGATTTTAACAATAGAGAAACCAACAAAAAATAGCTCGACTCTTGTTCACGGTTAAGTAACTTCCATCTGTACTCTTAGATAATCATCCAAAACGTTTTTGTAGTTTTAAGTCAAGAATAACATTCTCTACCTGAATAAGTTCAGCATAATGCTGATAGATCTCACTGCTTTCGTCTTGATCACCAAGCAATGTACCACCATACCAACCATTGGCCTCATCCACTGTTGTCATTGCCAGGTATCTACAGAAGAAAAGAATTTACAAAATCACAGCGTCAACATATATACATTGAAAGAAATGCCTGATTGAGTACTCTTCTTTGCATGGTGAAAGTATCCATTATGTTCTAAAGCCCATGAAATGCTTATTTTTCCAACTATACTCATACCAAGTTTCCAATAAATATGAATACCTAAAATTGACGAGTTTCACAGGATTGGGAAACCAACACATTATAGTGCATCGGAGCAAATCTTTAAGCAGTCAAAATTGATCACACAACAGAAGGGTTAGATTCAACATCTAAAAAAATCTAAGAGCAAGAATTTATTAACACTGATTTTTGAATTCTATGATTTTAGTTCCAGAAATTCATAAACTAATATATGATAGTTTAACTGTGAAAAACTCCCAAGTTTTAGGAAAATTGTACTTTATTTAGAAAAGCAAAAGATAATGCATAGATGGGAAGTGTATATAAACTGTTTAAATTATAAATAGACAGGAAAGAGTGGTGGGTAAGAGAGTAGAACTTGTGGGTCTTTCGAAATGTGTGATTAAAAAGTGGCTTGAGTGTTTATATGAACCAAATAAAGGATAAGTTTTAAGCAAAACAAGCATATCACGTTTGTCAAATGAGAGTATGAAACCTAAGGTAACCGAAATAAAAAGGCAAACATAATCCCTTCCTGCAACTGTCAACTATACAAGTACACTCATGTTTGGCTTTGCTTAAAAGTTACTTTTGAAAAAAAAAATAATAATAACATCGAAAATCATGTTGTGCAAGATAGTAACTTAAAAAGTAAGTTTTATGTATTTTTAGGCACAATCAAACATTGCTGCAAGTCGCTGTTGACATAAAGTACTAGAAGTTGCTGAAACAACAAACAATGTCAGGTGGCTCTACTTAACAGGAAATTACCTTCTGAATATATCTTCTTCATTGCTAACAATAGCTGGAGAAAACAAATTAAGGTCACTTAAGCCATCAATTTTCTTCTCATCACAAAATCCTCCATTTGCAACTTCATGCGGAGCCAATTTTGGTGCAGAGCTACTATCTCCATATTTCCTCTGGCCAAAAAGCCAATTTGGGCTCTTAAGTTGTATTTCACTGCATTAACAAGCTTTAATGTTCACTGAGTTCATCCAAACGAAGAAATTACACAATATCACTTTCAAGAGGCAGCAAAAAAGAAAACTTAGCAGAACATCAAAATTAATATGATTCATATGAAAGTCAAAGACCACTGTGTTCCACTGCAAGGAAAAAAGGGAATTATTACGTCAAATATTTCAGAACTGAAGTACTAGCGGACAAGTGGACACATATATGACCAGAGATTCTTAAAAGATTCCCAACTGACAAGAGGAACAAAGAGCTAAAACAAAGAGCTATTGAGCATTAATTTTGGTTGATGCCTTGACAATGGTGGCAGACACTACTATTAGTCAAATGGAATCTAAAAGTTTCCTTTTGGAGTAGCAGTTAGGACACAGGGCAGAACATGTTGAAATAATACAAGGGAACGGAATTTTCTCTATAAAGTATTCCATGCTGAACCAAACATATTGTCTTGGTCAATAAGCCACTTACGCTGCATCAGGCGCCACACCATAACTCCCAGATTTTTGCTCTAGCTCACTACAAAGCCGTACATTTTTAATTGAACTGCAAGTTCTTTCAATTAGTTTATCAAATGATGTGAATTTCATGCGTGAAAAGTCTTCTCGACATGCTGGAATTGGGGCCAATGGAGTTGCTGCTCCTAAAGGCTTTGGCTCATCCAAAGAACTGCAACTTAAAATTGAAAAGTACACTTATCATTGCATGGCTCAAATATCAAAAAGGAATTTCAATATACTCATTCCAAAATTTGACAACATGGTACTTCATCTGTAGTTGCAACCATTTGAATGGTGGCCAAAAAGATTCATGAGGTCAACCCGGAATCTATTGGGGATAAGGCTAAGTTTGATGTTGATGTATACTCCAATAATTGAATAACTTGGTTTGGCTTTCTTGATCACACACATGGCAAGAATAAAATAACTAGAACAATACAATTTTAGTTTTTTTTTATTTTTTTTATTTTTCAAGATAAGTAATAATTACCAAGGCAAGCGATAAGGTAGATCAAGGCATTGTGATTAAAAAGAGTCAATACTTTTCTATTTTGTCCAAATCTGTATGATATAATATAACCTAATATTAATTATATTTGACAAATCGTTCACTTATTCATTCACATATAAAAGATCGAAGGCAAGAAGATACATGAACCTACAATCCCATGTTCTATCACCTCATTTTATAGAGCAAGTTATTCCAAAACCCTAACTACAACAATGAAGAGTTTGTCTATAATATATTAAATATCACACCAAGAGAGAATCATTTTTTGGATGATTATAACCCTATTACAATTCAATTATTTCAATATATCTCACTTTTTGTTTTTCAATATATATTTAATTTACAAAATATAAATACTATAATTAATCTCAATTAATTAAATTATAGCCCTATTACAATTCAATTATTTTAATAATATTTTACTTTTTGTTTCATTTTTTGAACGATTATAATCATACTACAATTCAATTATTTCAATAATATCTTAATTTTCGTTTTTCAATACGTATTTAATTTACATATTGTAATAAATGCTATAATTAATCCCAATTAATTAAATTATAATCTTACTACAATTCAATTATTTCAATAGTATCTTAATTTTCGTTCTCAACATGTATTTAATTTACAAACTGTAATAAATACGATAATTAATTCTCAATTAATTAACATTAACATTCATTTAAGTAATATTAATTAGAATTTCACATTTACATTTTCATTCACATTCGTAACCATGTCCCTATTATTAATTCTCATTAATTAACATCCACACTCATTTAATTAATATTAATTAGAATTTCACGTTCAAGAATGCAATTCATTATTCACGTCTATGTATGCTAATTAGCAACCAGTTTCACTTAATTAAAAATTAAATTATAGTCATTTAATATAAATAATTTACCATTCATTGTCACATATATATTCCTTCATATTAATTCTAAATTAATTAACATTCACGTTAATTCATATATCATATTTCTCATTCATCTTTATTTATGCATTTAGTTGTAATTCTAATATTCACATCCAAGTATGCATTTTCACTACTTACATGCATATATAATAATTAACATTTATATTCAGGGGCTTGCATTTCTCTCATATTTAGATAAAAGGGTAAATTGATGGTCAAATATTACTTTCACAACACTTTTAAAGCATTTCAGAATAACGTGCAATGCAAGTTCAACCCTGACTAGTTAATCCAAAGTAAGATCATTACACAATTTTAGAATTTTAATCTTCTTCAACTCTTTCTTATTTGTATATGATAGAACAGATAAGAGAGCTCAGCATTTTCCCAAGACACAAGCTGAAGATACTTTTGGATGACTAAATTTATACGCACAAATACAAGTTGAAGAATATTTAAAGGGAGTATACCACAAATTCTGTGACAACTTGGAGTTACCTCTCAGGGATAAGGTCATCTCCTACCCCAGATACATGAAGATAATAGTCAGAATCCAATTCCCAAAGTGCAGGTTTTCCTTCCTGAGGTTGGAAGTAACCCAAAAATCTGTATAGAACAACGCATAATTAGAAGCACACTTGCGAGTGGAAAGCTTTTCAAAACTAGATATGAAAGATAACTAACCAATTCTGATTCTTAATGAAAAAAAATTTCCAAGCACATAGTAGATTTCAAGGCAGCTAGAATATATTAAAAAAAGCGTAAATTACAAATTTATGGCATCCTGCTTTTCTCCATCTGTGTAAGCATTGCTGTAATATCGCTTTATGGACTTCAGAAATTCCCTAGACTGGGTTGTGGCTTTCCACTTTCCCTGCCTCTCTGTGAACACCTATTTATTGTGGAAGAAAGCACCCTCAATCAGAAATCATAGTAACCAGCATTTTTTTCACAAAAGAAGAATTAATAACCACATATCCTGTTTAATTAAATGATTTGACTTGCAGGAGGAAGGTGGACATACAGTATTGTGAGCTGCTGAACCACCGTACTGCTGTGCTAACGCATCACCCATGCTCTGGTACATATCCATAAGTGCAGCTGCAATGCTACTATCAGCATCCACTTTCGGATTATCTGTCATGCCCATTGCATGAAGTTGTCGGCCCAGAGCTGCTAGGCCATAAGCATATTGGGCTACATTGGTTCTATCCAAACAGTCGATGCAATTGGTTCGCAGAACACCACTTTGAAATAGTGGTGCCGAATTACCATTTATATCTTTACCAATCCGCTGACCACTTTCAAACTCCCTGTCTTGCTTGGTCAAGGAATTTAAAGTGTCAACACTACTGCCAATCCTTGAAAGCTCTCCAGAATTAGCTCTTAAATCTCTAAGAGACGCATCTCTGCAGGAAGTAGCTTATGTTGATTTGAAACTCATTTGTCAGAACTAAAACAATAAAGAACTAAAGAAAAAGGGAAATGAAAAAACAAAGAGGGAAAAAACTGCATCAAGAAAGGAATGAAGAAACACCTCCTTGTGCTTGTTCGAGAAAGTTGGATAGTTCGTCTTTTTTTAACAACTACAGGTTTTCCACTGTAATAGAATCCAGTTAAATCAAGTGCTTCACTTGCAACGCCACCCAAAACTGCCAAAACATTGGCAGACTTGCTTGAAAAATATAGAGAAGAGAGAGTCAGCACTAAGGAAAAATGACAGTTAATTGCACTATAAATAGCGTATTCATACCTCTTTGCAAACTTGTGAAAGTCCCAGTGGATGAATTTGAGATGATTTTCTTCTGAAAGAATCTGGTTTAGATACCCAACTGCATTGGCAAACTCACGACGTAGCATCATTTCTCGAGGTCTTTTCTCAACTGTCTGAAATTTCAATAAGAATGCATATTAAATGGTGTCATCTATTTGACTAGTGCAAGTTAAACTTAAAAGGAATGCACTTAAAAGGAAAATGTCATAAGATTCAACAGCTTCCTTCAACTTAATGAGATTCAAGAACATTATCTGATTCCTACAGAAGAAAAATACATTCCCCCCCCCCCCTAAAAATTGCTTCTTCTCTGTAAAAATAAATACAGATGATACAAAAGAATCCCATGTAATCAGAATTTGTTTGATACATGAATTACCCCCCATTGGATCGTCTAAACTCAGTAACATCGAACTGACAACTAACTATTAGAATCTTTAATTTTAGAGTGACACTAAACAAAATTTGAAACGAACCTTTATCAAATTAAGAACAATGATTGGATTGCCATATCTCCTTGCCAGGTCTTCAAAATGAAGTTTGGTTGCTTCATATGTAGGATCATATCTTTGCACTTCCAAGTTAAAAATTCATAATAAGTTTCATGGTCGTATGTGCAGAACAACCAGGAGAGGTGTTTAACTAAAATCCACTCATCAAAATGGTGAACAAACAGTTAAATTTATTTTCTCTTACATATAATATCAGGTTTAGGACTAAATCTTGAAGCTTCTTGTGACCAGAAAAGAGGAATTGAACCCCTCATTTGTACAACAGAACTCATCTTTCCTTTGCATGACCCAGCTTCTTCATCAAGGACAATTTGCTCTGTTTCAACATCATTTGCTACCCTTCCATGATCATTGACTCCCCTTTTCAAATAACTGCATCCAGAATCAAACAAGTGTGAAGCAATTTCCTAAATACACGATAAAGTATATTCTTTTGGTTATGATACAACAACAAAATTTGAGATTTCGGTAGCTTCTTTTTTAAAATCATCAAGAAACTTAAAAAAAAAGATAGAATGAACGCTGACGATCACTGTCCGTAGAAAAAATATCAAGAGAAATTGAAATGTAAAAAGTAATAGAAACAAATAATAAAAGCAAAGGTTTTATGCACTTCATTTATTTTATATTATACTCAATTTTCAGATCAGCCATTTGTATCCAAAAACTGCTCATCAGCCTGTTGCATCATTTGCATAGCCAAGCCATTTAATCAGTAAAACGAATTGCATGCTTTGAAGCTTAGTTAATACACTAGGCAAATCCTCAGGCACAAGAAATCACAAGGCAACCAATCATTTGCACGTGAAGTCACTCAATTAAAGTAAAATACATTAAACTAATACTCCTTCAAGCATGAGGGTCGACCGATCAAACATATCAGCACTTTTTTATTTTAAAAGGTATTTACTTTTCAAAGAAATGAAAATTCCATGCATCTACTGATGTGTTTCATAAAGGGAAAACTTGATTAATTTGAACGAGTGATTACCGCGTCCCAGCAAAATGGCGAGAGCGTCTAGAAACCAGAGCAACGCTGAAATCTCTACCAAAAATTGATAGCCTAACCTGCAACCATCATATGCATTAAATTCTATGGAGAAACTCAGTCATTCAAACAAATGACTGTACCTATCGAATGCAGTAATTTCCAATAAAGAAAATTAATGACACAACCACATGATTATATACAGGTTCATAAAACAGTCAGAGAAGCACCTTTGACATAAGTCTCTCGAATAGAACAAAATCCTATTTTAACATGTGGCAGGCAAGAATATAGATCATTCTAAAGAGAATCTAGCTTACTGAGTCTCCAAATAAACTTTACATTTATTGAACGATCTCTCCTCAATAATAAAAGGGCAATGCTATTTCCTTTTTCAGTCACTTGAAAGAAAAATTGTCTTTTCATAAAACAGGATACTTGAAGAACTGACACTATCAGTTCATAATATTAATTTCACAAATTTTATCACAAATAAATGAGTTCAGATCTTAATGACTAATTATTATTTTTGTTGCATGCAATATTCATTTGATCCCAAGCAATTGCTTTCACAAGTTCTGTTGTAATAACTGCACTTTCAAATGCAGCTTTTGCAGTCTAAATCAACTTTTAAGATAGGAAAATAGAAATTTCAGGAAAATGTATTCCCATTCACAGAAAGAAAAGACGAACTGCGTGCAAGCTTCATGAAGATATGGCAATCTAAAAAGTTGTAAAAGGAGAAGAAGGAGAGCCCCCAACCCAGAGGTAATATTTATAATTAAATATCATATGCTTAAACATGCAAAAATGAAGAAGCTAAGAGACTGAAGTGGGAATATGTGAAAACAATTGGAGTTAATGTTGCAGAGAAACATGGTTCTGTTTAAAGCCTTAAGATCCTTAACTCGAAGATCTCACATAAAAGTTCTGCATCAGGATAAGTAAATTCTTGGTTAAAAAACAAACAGGCAAGGGCTTCGAGAACCATAAAGAAAAAATAACCACCTGCTTAAAATTACCATGCACCAGAGCAATTGTCCAAATGGTGTTTTTGCATCTTGATCGAATTGCCAGTGTTAGAAAAGCATTCCAAACAAACATGTTTTCATATGGCATCCCTTCTTCTCCAGTTGACAACACATTTTTCTGTAAACATTGCATTATTGGGTATGTATAGCTGTAGAAAAAATCTTTTGTCAAATCAACACTGGATAAAAGCTTCCTGTACCTGCAAGTAAGGCAAAAATTGTCAACTAGAAAGGACTTTAAAAAAAAAAAAAAAAAGGAATTTGCTCATGAACATTCTACAAGTTAAAATGTGGATCTATCCTCACAAAAAAAAGGGTAAACTCTTAATTTACTGATAGTGGAGCCATTTAGTTGTGGAAGGAGGAGCAATTGAAAAGCAACAAACTCCAAGCAAGCTCACCAGAGGACGGAAAATTCACACATAAAAGACTAATAAGCAAGGAACCAAGACATATGGATATGTATGTGAGGCCTTTGTAATGACCCAAAACTTATCCTTTGAGTTGTTAAATACATATCGTAAAAATAGAATTTTCATAAAAGATAATTATCTCCAAAGTTACGATAATTAAAAAAAACACTTTTGTAATCATAGAATTTATACTACCAGTGGCCAGTTCCAAATTTCAATACCTTGAACCTCAATTACCTAAAAGGGGGAAAATCATAAATAATGAAATAAAATCCCAATAAGTGAGCCACATAAATCGTAATTCATATATAAGGGGGTGTATTCAATTGAGACTTTTGAAGACTTTGATAGACTTTTTTTAAGTGATGACTTGTGTAGATTTCGTGGATTTTTTAGAGATTTGTA
>CAIGRN010062938.1:0-11183 GCA_903798345.1 Fraxinus anomala
ATATATATATATATATATGATTGTAATCTTGTTGCACTAACTAAGCTTTCAAAGTTTAATAAAAATGGTTGTATATACTTCATGTTGGTTATACATGTTTTTCTAATACTTCTAAAGTTTATTGTGTATATAAGTATTATCTCTAATGGGATCAGATACTACGATAATTTCTCTATTAAAATTATTAAAATTTATAGGATTATCTCCTCCATTCATTTTTTTAATCTAGTTTCTTTTGATTTTAATCTTTTGACAGTAACATATGTCTAGGCTGTTTTTCCTAAATATGTTTCTAAGTCCATGATTCTTCTTCATTCATTGGTATAGATACACTTTTGAAACTTGTATTGGATCAATATTCTATGATTTTAGAATAATGAGGAACAAATATAAAGCTCTCAAGTTGAAGGACTTATGTTGTAACTAAGGAAAGAAGTGGACTTAATAATACAAATATTCGGTTACAAATTGAATAACAAGATCAATTCATGAACTTCGGCTGCAAATATCATGTTTTCCTATTTTTGCAGTCGTTCCCTCGGACTATTTTTCCTCAATATTTATTTGAATTATTTCGAGTGTTTATTTGATTCTTTACTTTTTCTTTTTCAGCTGCTTTGTTTCATTGACTGGAATTGAAAAGAAGGTAGTGACCAGAAATAATATGTAATGATTGATCGTGTTAAGGGATAGAATTCTACATCGAATAAAAATGAAAATATAAACCAATTTATAAAGGATTAAGTTATTCCTCTTAATAATGTTGACTTTTTAAGATGGAACTCCAAATCTTAACATGGTATCAGAGCTCATTAAGCTCCAACAAGCAATTCGATTCGATTAAGACTAAAAAAAATGAGCACATAGATCAAGATTGTTCTGCTCAAATAAGCCACCATCTTGAAGGGGCATGCTAAGAGATAGAATTCCATATCGAATAAAAATAAAAACATAAACCAACTTATAAATGATTGTATTACTCCTCTTAATAAGGTTGATCTTTTTTCTATCTTGAGGTTTAGAATTCAGAACCCAATATGGATGACAATAATATACTTGTTGGAGATGTCTTCGACATGATGGATATAATTACTATCTGAAACTGATGTGGGTGACTTGTTAGTAGGATTAATTCTTACACGGGTTGTTGGTGAGGTAATGAGTCCAACATGTGAATATCCTGGGGCTTTACATTATATTAAAATTTCTTATTGTTGACCACTCTTGATGAACTAAATAAATCTTTTCTGGATGATTCATCTTTTCAGTATAATCCATATGGAGAAGATAATGATGGTGACACGGTCATGGGAGATGTCTTTGCTATACTAAACTATAAAAAATAACCCAGTGACCACCAATTCTGATTTTTTGGCAAGCAATAAGCACTTAAATAATGCAATTCAAGTGTACCATCTTCTTTCTCATTTCGAGGAAAAGGTACAGAAGGAAGGATTGAAGCCCAAGTAATTTCGGATGAGCTAAATAACATGCTTGTGGAGGATCAATTTCTCATTCAACTTCAGGAATCAATAACTAAAGAACATGAAGAAAATGAGAAATTAATCACGACGAAGCCAAACGAATCAATGACATTCAAATATGGTGAAATTTAGCGCGCAAACCTCCGATTTTATTGATTTTGTAATTAAAGTAGATTAGGATATCAAAGTATTCTTAGTTTAGTTCGAATTTGGTAATTTAAATAAGTCATCTCATACATAAGAAGGTAAAATAAGATTTTGGAGGACACGCAAAGTTTGGTGCAAAGATTATCGATACAAGCTAAACAAGACCTACAAAGCCATATTAAAAGTTTCATTAATAATCATTGCCCTTAGTTGAACTTGAGACCACAAATCAAGAACTAATGCATGGAAGGAAACCCCCTCTTTCTAATACTTAAATTTTTTATTTTGTGTTAATGCATTGCATATAGAAAATAAGATTCCATATTATCCCTTAAAAATGTTTTCCAAGTTTTCTAAAAAATATATAAAAATAAATAAATAAATAAACAATTGGAGTTAACCGCGATCAACCGTGGGTTTGTAAATTGCACTCAACTTAATTTTACTATTTTCCGCGGTCACCACCAAATTCTCTCTTCTTTTTTTTCTTTTAAAAAAATGAGAATCATTTAAAATGTTTCTTTCACAAATTTTTTTTCTCTAAAAAAGTGGTTTTTTAAGGTCATAACTAGGTTACATAAGTCATTCCAAATTAACTTAGCCTAAACTCGTATGTGGTTATATGGATAATTATCTTTCTTGTTCCTCTTCAGGTATGATGAAAATATTTTGCAACACAAGCAAGGAAAGTATAGAGAAGGAAGATAAAAAAAAAAAAAAATCAAGTACTAAGGGAGAGATCTTACACGCGCGAGTGTTGTAACTTTTCTTTAAGCTTATTTTGTGTACATATTGAGGACAATGTGCGTTTCAAGTTTAGGGTATACATAGTAACTGTGCATTAGGGGTTTGACCCTAATCACTTATCCCAAATAATAAAAGGCAATTTACTAGTCGTGCCACATAGGAAAAAATTATGTACATTGTTTTGTGAAATTAGTCTTGAGTAATCCGACCTTATTTATCACCAATGTTTATGACAAGATCTGTAGGGAAAGAAGCGTGCCTGCAACATAGAGCGAAAACTAGAAAAAAGACACAAAAAATAGAAGAAGTGACACAAAAATAAAAATAAAAATAAATAAAATATTAACACACAACAGTATGATGAGCTCGTGGCAAATAATTATAAGCACAGTTTATATTCAACTAAATTTCGGATAACTAATTTAGGATTTAGATTTCTAGTAAGAGTTATTAGCCTAGGTGAAGCTTGACGATTGAGACATCAAATCCAAAGAGGATCTCCGCATATCGAGATAGTGAGTTCCATTTGTGAAACCAATTGAACTCGAGCAGGAAAAGAATAGTATTGTGAAATCAACCCCAAGATAGAAACCCGGAGTATGTGATTGGAAAAGAAGTATGGAAGTGTGCAAGTCGCAAGAGAAAAAGAAAATATTTGACTACTAAAGGCTAGAACATAACCAATTTAAAAGTTCATGATGATTATATTGACTACACAAACATCGATCAAGCATTAAATAATGAGTTTTAGTTGCATTAGTTATGAACTTTTTATTAATTATAAAATGATTTCAATATTTGATATGAGTTCTATAAATTTATTAATGTTATATTTTTGTTTGTCTGCTTGTGTGTTTAGTAGATAGTCTTTTTTGAGATGAACTAGAGTTTAAGTTTAAGGTATTTGATAAGTGCATTTTTTGCAATTATTTGGGATATCCATATTAAATTATAAATTGAGTGGTTATTTACTTAAGTTTTGTAAATTATGTTAATTGTAAGAAAAACCCTAACTTAGATACAATTGGGATGAAAATAGCTATTTGGAGCATAATTCAAGTTGATTCGAAGCAATTAATGCTTGTTCGGATTGCAATCAATCGGAAGAAATTCATAAGTTTCAAGAATTAAATTCAACAATTGGAAAGTTTGAAAACAAAACTAAAAACTTTCGAGACTAGCATCGAATTAAGATTTTATAATTTTGGAATGATGTGGTCCGGAAACTTTCGAGACTAGCGTCGAATCAATGTTTTGCAATTAAGGAAAGATGCGGTCCGGAAAATTGAAGAATTCGGGGACATAATTGAACAACATGTGAACTTTAACTATAAATATCTTGCTTTCCTAGGTTGAGCAGAATTCTTCTTGGAGGGTAATTTGACCAAATTTTTACCTCATTCTTGGGAATGTAAACACATACTTTAATCATACAATTAGGGAAGACCAAATGGACCTCACCGAACATAAAATCCTATCAATTACAAGAAAAGAGAGCCCAAAAGAGAAAGAAATCAAGAAGCTAGGGTTTCAAGGCTTTTACAATAAAAATGTCGATGTGCAAGATTGATATGAACCCCATTAAGGATGTACTCTGGAACCTCACAAGATTTGATATAAACCCCAATAAAGCAAAAATGAGATGAAAAACTATGACCCAAATACTTATTGAATCCAAAACAAGGTTTGAAATTTTTGATAAGTTTTGGATAGTTCAATTATGAACAATATTTAAAGCGAATCCTCATTTTATAATTCATCTCTCAACAATAACATGTAAATGTTTGTACAATGAATAAAGACTTATATAGGTAAACAAGTGGAGTTCTAAATGAAATAAAAAACTAATTCCATTGGCCAATTTTATACCATCCGTGCACATGGTATTACTCTGTGTGCGCTTGGTTCAACATAATCAACCTCAGGTTGTGAATTTTCATTTGTTACGTACTCCTACCATTAAAGCCATGCATGCGCATGGCTTTCCGGCTAGTCTCTTGGCTCTGCTTCTTCCACTTAAACTTGAATCAAATATACTAAGGTTGATTCTTCTACTTTCACGCTCTTCTTGAAGGTTGGTATCTTTTTCCCATCTAAACTACCACTTTCATTAACAAGTACATAAATTAAATCCAAAAGAGCTAGTAAATTAAAATCATATACAATTTCAAAAGGAGAATAAGAAGTAGTAGAATGCATGATCCTATTGTATGAAAACTCTTATAAATAGTTAACAATCCTCCAAACTTTTCAATTTTTTATTGATTATAGTGCGTAAAAGTTGAGTTAGTGTTCTATTAACTACTTTGGCTTGTCCATCTGTCTATAGGTGACATATAGTATAAAACAATAATTTGGTTCCCAATTTACACCACAAAACTTTCCGAAAGTAGCTAAGGAATTTAACTTCCTTATCAAACACAATACTCCTATGTATACCATAGAGTCACACTATTTCTCTGAAAAATAAATCAGCTTTCATCTTTTTTATAGCATGGAATGAAATGTTCCAATTTACTAAACATATCCACTACCACGAATATGGAACCTCTACCCCTTTTTGTTCTAGGTAGCCCCAATATGAAGTCCATAGACACATCAACACATGACTCACTAGGAATGGGTAATGATGTATCCAAACACTGTGGTAAAGCCTTAAATTTGGCCTTCTTATAAGTAATGTATCTACTACAAATTCAATTAACATATATTTTCATTTTAAGCTATGCACATACAACATTTCTAAGGTTTTTATAATAACAAAATGTTACATCAATCACCCATTATGTGCTTCACGTACCAATAATTCACGCGCAGAATAATTGGGCATACATAATTTATTTTTATTAAACAAATGCCCATCATACTTGTAAAGTTCATCAAAGGTAGCCTTATCACATGAAATATATATGATAGAAAAATCTACATCATTGGCAAACATATCTTTAATATACTCAAATTCAAGTATTTTGGCAAATTCAAGTATTTTGGCTTTTAAAAAAGTAAGAAGTACATATCTTCCTGATAGTGCATCGACAACTACATTCTCATTACCTTGTTTATATCGAATGACATAGGGACAAGTCTTGATATACTCCATCCATCTCACATGCCTCTTGTTCAATTTACCTTGACCCTATAAATGTCTCTATGATTTATGGTTAATTTAAATTACAATCTCCTTTGGCCATAAGTATTGTTGCTGTGTTTCAAAAGCTCGAACAAGAGCATAAAGTTATTTATCTAATGTAGGATAATTCAAAGCTGTCCAGCGAAAAAAAGGCTATGGGCCACTTATAATGGCTCCAATTCTGATTCCTGAGACATTATATTCAATATCAAAAGTTTTGTAAAGTTAGGCAGTGCTAAAACAAATGTAGAACACAACATATCCTTGATATGTAGAACACAACATTAAATGCATGTTCTCGTTCAATGCTCGAACAAAATCCAACACTTTCTTTCACAATTTTAGTGAGTGGTGTAGAAAGTATACTAAAATCTTTAACAAAATGTCTATAAAAACTAGATAAATAATGAAAGCTTCTTACCTCATTGATGCTTTTATGTCTTGATCACTTCTTGATAGCTATAACTCTCTCTTCATCCACCTCAATACTTTTCGTACTAACAAAAAAAACCAAGAAAAACAGCTTTTCCATGCAAAGGGTACATTTCTTAAAGTTAGCATGGAGTTTTTCTTATCTTAAAACAACAAGCACACATCCCCAATACTCAACATGCTCATCTAAACTCTTACTATATTCTAGAATATCATCAAAATAAACTACTGTGAATTTACCTATGATTGCATGCAAAAAATTCTTCATTAATCTCATGAAAGTACTAAGTGCGTTAGTAAGACCAAATGGCATAACTAACCAATCAATATGATCAATATTTAGTTTTAAATGTAGTTTTTCATTCATCTCCTTCTTTCGGGCCCATGCAATTTATCAAGTATATCATCTAATCTAAGTATGTGATGATGATATTTTATCGTTATATTGTGGACTGTCCTTGTAATCAATGCACATTATCTACATCCCATCCTTTTTAGGTACAAGTAGCACTTGCATTGCACATAGACTCATGCTCTCCCTCACGTATAGTTTGCCCACCAAGTCGTCAACTTGCCTTAAAGCTCTTTTGTCTCCTCGGAATTACTCCTATAGGGTGGTCAATTTGAAATATAACCCGTAGGTACAAAATCAATTTGATGCTTGTAGGTAACCTACAACACATTTCCTCGAGGAACACGTCCTCAAATTTTTGCAACAAAGAAATAGCCAAACTAGAGAAAGATTTGTTTGTTTCTTCAAGATTAAGATAGGATTCCTTGTATACCAGCAATATCAAATGCTAGTTTTCCATGAAAGTCCTTTTAATCTCACTCTCTTTTTCAAAAAAGCTCATTTTTGCCTACCATTTCCTCTCTACAGGCTATCCATCCTTTTTTTTCCCTCTCTCTTGGTGCTACTCTTTTCATCATTTTCAGCCACCTCTCTATTTTTTTTATCTCATTTCCTTTTTTCTTGAAGTTTCGACCTCGTTCTCATTTTTCCTATATTTATTTTTCTTTTAGGCCTCACCTTTTAATTTCACTTGATCCTCATAGACCTATTTTTGAGTTAATGGAATAAAAGTAATTGCCTTTCCATCTTTTATAAACTTCTACTTATTCTTTAGCCCATCATAAATGACGTTCCTATGATACTCCGTAACCTTTCCAACAATATATGGTTAGCATGCATATGCACCACATCACACATCAGCTCATCATTTTTCCCAATAATAAAGCTCACTAGCACTTGCATGTTAACCTTAACCTCCCAACATTCATTCAACCACTATAACTTATAGAGTCTAGGATGCTTTAGCATAGACAACTCTCTCAATCTATAATTGTACTATACACTTCGTTATTTAATAGAGAATCTATTATGAAATTTATTCTCTATCTTCTCAGGCATCTCATGACTATCATGCTCATCCTCAGTTACCACTTTTCCATTATCACGCATAATAATTACCTTTTTGTTTGGATATTCTGATGCAATGTGCTCCGAATCTAAACTTTTAAAGCATTTGATATCTCTATTTCTAGAAGGTTGGAAATCTGACTTGGGGTTATTTTTGTTAACTACCTATTTCTTCCCTAGGTGGTTCGGTTTTACTCTTTGAAATAGTCCCATCACTCTTATTTTTATTACTCCACTTCGATCTCAAAGGAGGATTAGAATCCAAAGATTACTTTGCTATTCATTTTCTTTTCAATTGCCTCTCTACTTTCATAGTCATATGCATGTCTTCCAACTCCACATAGTATTGTAACTCAACTAAATTGGCTATATCCCTATTTAATTCATTCAAAAACCTGACCATTGCAGCCTTTCTATCCTTCTCAACATTAGCCCTAATCTTTACTACCTCCATCTCCTTATGATAATCTCGTACACTCCTTGAACTTTGAGTAAGGTTCTGTAATTTTTGATAAAAGTCCCTTTAGTGATGACTAGGTACAAATCTCCTACTCATGAAACCTTTTAACTCACTCCGGATTTTAGTAGGTCTCTCTTGATTTTCCCTCCTATTTGTGACCAATAGATCCCACCATATTATTACATAATTAGTAAAACTCAATCACAGTTGCTTCACCTTTTTCTCTTTAGAATAGTTATGGCATTCAAATATCAAGTCCAACTTTTTTTTTCCTACTCTAAATAAACTTCAGGATTGTTTCTACCTTCGAAGGAAGAAAATTTTCATCTTAATTTCCCTAAGGTTTCTATCTACCTCATCTCAGCCTCTAGGCCCTCGTCTATGCCCCATTTCATGCTTATATCCTCTATTCCTCATCCTACCTACTTCAACCATTGAGATTTGGTTACGCCTATTTTTCCTCGTACTATTAGGAACTCTTTGTGGTTGTCCACTTTGTAAGTTTACAATCACCATATCCTCCATATCCATTATATCCCTAATTTTTTCAAACACAACATTCATCCTCTCAAATTGTTGTTGCATTGCTTTCAACCTATAGAATTTATTGTTGTCCTCCCTTGATGTCGAATTTCCCTTATCAGACGTTTTTAATAACTAGGAAAAGTAACCTTACGTGTTCACGCTCAAGTGTTTCACTCTATATTAGCTTTTTCTAGATAATAAGCTCACTATTCTTGCATTTTTCCTCTCTATACTTTCTCTTTCAAGTTCTTTAAACAACTAACTAAAATCAATCAAGAATATTCAAACCAACAAGAACCAAGACACAAGAAAAATAACAAGACTTAACAAAGGACTCAAGAAGGGAAGAGCATAAGAATGGAATGACCCCAAGAACTTCAAGAAAAGATTTCTTGAAATTGATTTATACGTTTTCACAACAGGATCGGTTTTCAATGATGATTTATGTATCAATTGGTAATAAAGAAGGCGTTTCATGGAAAATAACGCCACAAGAATTCTAAGAAAAATATTCTTGAAATTGTATTGTGGTTTTTTTTGATATTTTTTTGCTGCCTTTTTAATAGAATAGATCAATCACAAGGCAAGAAACAAGAAAAAAAATTATGTTGGTGCATTAGAGTTAATGCATTAAACAATTCTTAAATGTTCTTGGTGTGATTTTTTATAGGGATAACTCAAAGAATATTTTGAAAACTCAACGAAAAGAGACACAAGAAATTAGAACTGGAACAAAAATAAGAAGATAAAATACAAAACCTGATTTTAGGGTTAAAGCTCTGATACGAGCTGATGTGAACCCCATTGCATGATGTACCATAGAATCCACACAAAATTTAATATAAACCTCAAGAAAGATAAAATCAGGTGAAGAATCTTGACCCAATTATTTCTTGAATCAAAAACCAAGGTTTGAAGGGTTTAACGCCACAAAGATTGGAAATGTTCGATAGGTTCTATATAGTTCAATTGAAAAACAATATGGAAAGTGAGTCCTCACTTTATAATTGATCTCTCAAAAAAATGTATTAATTTTTGTACAATGAATAAAGCGTTATATATACGGACTCAAAAATCATAATTTAACTCGTAAAACATCAAGATAATACTAAAAAGGTATAGCTCTAAATGAAAAAAAAAACTAAACTCCGTTGGCCAATTTTATACCATACGTACACATGGTATTACTCCATTGTGCAAGGTTCAACAAATTCAACCTCAGGTAGCAAATTTTCATTGTTACGTACAACTTCCATAAAAAGTCGTGTGCGCGTATGGCTTCCTAGCTAGACTTCCAGCTCCGTTTCTTCTACCTTAGCTTGAATCAAATTCAAATTCAACTTCTACCTTAACTCGAATCAAATGCACTCAGGTTGGTTCTTTTTCTTTCGCGCCCATCTTGTAGGTTGGTGTCTTCATTATTGCACTCGAGCTTCCAACCCACATACATTGGATAAGTCCTTGCATGACTTCTTTGATCTTCTTTATTCTTGAACTTGTTATCGGCCCCTTGGGAACATGTAAATGATCCTCGTTAGATTGCCCTCCGTGATACTCATCAAAGATCTTCATCTTTTTCTTACTTTTCTATAAACTTCGGTGATGTACTTTAATTCTTTCTTGTATTTTTTCTTCCATGATATGTAATTAATTAATTATTTACGATGAACGATTGTAAACTAGTTTGAACCTTAATTTTTTTTAATTATAAAGTTTTAGTTTTCAATTGATGCTTGGGAATTGTTTTTACTTCCATTCTTAATGCTTCAAATTAATTGATCACTAATTCATTTATTTGTGAGCGATGATTACGTTAAGAGGCAAGTTATTTGTTTTACTATATAGTAAAAAATGCAATTTGGATAAAAGTGTAGATATACACTTTTATAGTTGCTGCAGTCATTAAATGAATTCTTTGGTAATTGAATGCAATTTAGTAAAGCTTATTCGGATTCACATAAAGCTATGGTGGGTTGACGTAATTAGATAGGATTGGTTTGAACTCGAGAGACATAAATCTATTAATTTAATATAATTTGATTGGATACATGTAATGTAACGCCACATACTTGTTTTTGGAGATTATCATGTCTATCCAGACGTTAATCTAATTATTTTCATCATGACTAATTATATTGTTGCAGTGGAATGTACCTTTAACGCCCTAGAAGATCGACGCGTCTATTAATTTAAATTTAATATGTCAATAGTTCTAGTAAGTCTATATTAATTTATACAATATATTTATATTGTTTTGTGCTTTTAACTTATCTTATTTTTTATGTTACTTAGACTTATCCTTGAAAATACTAGTAATTCTATAGTAGGAAAAATAAACTTAGTCCAATTTGATTAACAACTAACTATGAGATGGGGATTTTGACCGGATTTAAATAGGCTTATAATTAGACAATTAATATAATTGTACTTATATAGATACATAGGGTAACAGTCAAATAACAGAAGAAAAACCTTATAAAAGAAAGAAAGGGGATCACAGTTACATTCATATGGCACATCGTAGTCATTTTCTCGTTTTCTGGAATTTGACTCTTGCTCAACGTGAACGTATCAACATTTCTTATTATTATTTTACCACCATCTTTTTGGGAATGAATGCAAGTTTAATTTTGATTTCATTCCATGGCATATTATTCCATACCCTCACGTTCATGTACATATCACTACTATATTAAAAGAGAGGCTTTTAGATTCACTATTCATTTGGAAATGCTCCTCACATATTACTGTTTCATATACGGACAAAAATAAAAATAAAAATCCACCCCCTTATTTGACTATCCGGACAAAAAAAAAAAAAAATTCGCCCCCCTTATT
>CAIGRN010062939.1:0-13427 GCA_903798345.1 Fraxinus anomala
CCTGTCGCAAGGACTTTGCTCGAGCAACATAATATCGCTCGTGCTCGCCTATCGCCTAACTCTTGCTCGAGCGACAGGTTTATCAGGAGAATTTTTAATTTTCTTTTTTAAGGCTTTTTTATCCGCCCATTCATTTCTTAACCTACATATAAATAACAGAACACCTCTGAATGAAAATTCTAAGATTGATCATTGTGAAAAATAGATTCTCTTCATATCATCTTCATCAGATTAGCTTTCAACCTTTGTTTTGTGATTGGTTCTTGGAGGTGAAAACATCAAATCCACAATCCAAATACCAAACTGTTACTTCCTACATATCTGTCAGAGTTTTGAAGGTCAAGAAAAGGTGACTGGAGTTCTAGTTGTTAGAACGTGGTGTTCTTAGTTGATCATAGGAGACCGACGAATTTACAAAGCCGAGAGTTGCTGTAGGAGCGTACAATCCAGGAGGGCTTTGAAAACTACAACTGGGAGTTGGTAAAGGAACACAAAATCTAGGGGAGTTGTGGGAATTGCAGTAAGGAGGTCAGAAAGTACTAGTGGCAGTCGAGAATAGCGGACTGTAAGTTTTACCCAATTGGGATTTCTCCGTGATCATTTCTTGTGTTTATTTATTGCTTTCATAACTGTGGTATTTCAATATAGAAAAAATTGAATTATATGGTTAACCATCTAGAGATAATTAATAGTGATTTGTTGCTAATTAATTATTAAGTTTTTAATTCCGCATAATCACCTATTTACCCTTTCTAGTTGTAATTTGGGTCGAATTTTGTATTTTCACTGTGTAATAATAAATATTTTAGATGGTATTTAGAATACTATCATGTTTCCATTTAACTTTCAATATCATACCTTTAACTTCTCTACCACTTCATATTTAATAGGAACCACTATATTTAACGTATTCAATGAGTTTTGGTTGATTTGGGTAATTCTATTGTCAATATCTAACCCAAGTTTCGCTAGATGTTTGTGGTTGGTTGAAAGATGTGTTTAAAAGGTCAAAATATGGTTTGGGAGGTGTCAAACATAATTCGGGCGCCAAGGCGACACCATACAAGGGAATCAAGTTGGACTCGAAACGAGGCATCGAGTGCCATAAGCCTTGCATTTTTGCCCGCTTACCGCTCAAGAGTTTTGCTTGGCTCTCCAACATGAGGTTGTCGCTCAAATATTGTTTCCATTTTCTAACTTCCTTTTTTTAATCCTATTTTCATCTAAACCATATATTCTTTTAGGTCCTGTATATACTCCACGAATTATGATTTTGTGTAGACCTTGAATATTGTTAGAGTTCTAATTGTAATTGGCTTTATCTGTATCAAAAATCTAGGTTATAGTTGAGTTGAAATTGAGTTGTAATTAAAGTGAAATGAGTTGGGATTGGTAATATAGGTCAAGGAATCCAAGATGTCCAAGATCACAAATGATAATTTGGAAGGCTATCTCTAGAAGAATTGTAGCCCTTTGAATTATCTTGTCAATGCAATTTGAAGCACTTCAATCCGATATTAGGATAGAAAGTTATGATAAAATTACTGACAACTGCTCAGTTGCTGCTAGCTTGGTGCTCAAGCGAAAAAAATAGTACCCCATTGGCGCTCGAGCGGCCCTGTTGCGTGGTGAAACCATATTTCACGATTTTTAATCTATTTTCAATCTCATTTCACCCAAACACTATTCATTATAAATATACATGCCATATCTCATCCCAAAATGTGTTTAATTATTCTTTCATTATAGACATCGTATTATTGAAGATCAAACAACACATCTAAAGATCTCTTGATTCAACCCCTTATTGATTATTCATAAACTCATCCCAGAGCATAGTTTTGTTGATAGAGCCATAATCTTTCACATTCAATCAAGAATCAAAACACTAAAAGATCCTTTGATCAAATACTAAACAATAACCCTACCTTCACCAACAAGCCTTCAGAGTTCTGGAGTCTGGAGATCTGCAAGAGAGAAAAGTTTCTTAGAGTTTTGAGAAGTGCGGGGGAGCACAACCAATGGAGTTTTTTTGGTGATTTTACAAGCTAGGTAACCAAAGTGAGCTAAGGTTTAGCACCGTCTATACTGATTGTAAGTTAACTTTTTTAGTGGATAGTTTATTGGCAAGTTTGTCGGGAGGTTTTTGATCCTATAGAGGGGGTTTCCTCCGTGATCAATTTGGTGTTCTTTATTATTTATTTATTACTTTCGATTGTTATAAATTGATTGACACTTACGGTTAATAAAATTAGATGATTAAGTGTTAATTAAATTAGATTAATTAAGTTAATCATCTAGATACCAATTAATAAGTGACTAGTTACTTTTAATTGTTTAATTCAGCATGAATTTGAAATTTCAATTGGTATTAGAGCTTAACCTATATGTTCCTTGACCCAAGTTTATCTAGATGAGTCAATCATGTTCTAATGATGCATCTGAGGATGATATGGATATTCATGAGGCTTATGATGAGCTGTATAATGAGAGTATCATGTTACATAAGGTTAATAGATTAGTATTTATGAAATTGAATAAGCTTGAGTTAGAAAAAGAGAGCCTTATAGCCAAACTCGAGGAGTCATTTAGATGTTTGAATGAATTAAGGGTTGAGAAATATTCTTTAGATATTATGGTTAAATCTCTTACGAGTGATCTTGAAAAATCAAATGCCCAACTTCAAACTTTTTTCTAGCAGATTTAGGAAAACCAATAATATGATAAGTCTAAACAAACCAATTGGGAATAGAAGAGGTTTAGGCTTTAATAAAATAAATTCTCAATTTATCTTATCTTCGAAAAATGAGTTTGTACCAGCTTCGAAGCCTAAGGTTCAAAATTTGAGACCTAGAGTTGCTCCTAAATTCATCCCTATGTGTCACCATTGTGGTAAGGTAGGACATATAAGATCTAAGTGCCACGAGCTCTTGAATATGAACAAGATAAAAAATGTAGGTGTTCGATGACCTAAATCATTAGTATAACATAGGTTTCCTCCACCTAAGGTTCAAAATTTGAAACCTAGGATTGCTTCTAAATTCATGCCCATGTGTCATAAATGTGGTGAATTTGGTCACATTAGACCTAATTGCTGTAAATCTTGGTTAAGAATAACAATCAAGATCTAACTACTCATGTTAGATTATTGACTAAGTGAGTCACAAAGGTGAATTGATAACTCAATTGACTAAGATTATATCTTCTTCTAAGAAGATTTGTATAAAAAAGAGTGAACTCTCTGATCAAAGTAATGCATTAAATTGTAGTATTACTCGCGTTGCCCTTAATGATAAGAGTACTTTCAATTGTGGTATTGCTCCTATTATTCTTTATGGTAAGAGTGTTTGTGTGTCTTATTGATTAGGTACTTAGGTGGATGCATTTTCATTATTTACAATTGCTATATATTCATGCATGTACTTATATTCATTGTATATTAGGAGTTTCCTTTTGCTTTATTCTTTATTATAAAAAAAGTTTGAATTTTTTTTTAAGTCATAGTACTTCCAATTGACATTTTTGGACATGTTATTTTGTAAGCAAGTACTTATAAAGATCAAGAGTGGTGAATAAAATTTCCATTAATTTCTTTAGAACTTGTTTGGAGTTCTTGGTATGGGTTATTGCATGTATCATCTACATTGCACACATTAGACTTTTGTGAGTGGGTTTTAACCGAGTGTTTGAGATATGGGATAATGGTCACCTGTGTGGTGAATTGACTTTAAATATGGAATGACTTTTAACTAGTTGACCTAACTGTTGTATATTTCTGATGTGATCCAAGGGGAGTGCCGATTATTCAAGAATTGAAGTGTGTTGGAAGGAGAAACCGATTGAAAGAACTAATGCAATCAAAGGGCGAAGGGGCTGAAAAGTCATAACTATGGGACCGCATAGTTGTGAAACCCATGCAGTCGCAACCAAGCATACTGAGAGCAAAGTGGAGGCCATAAGCTATTCTATGCGACCGCAAGTAAACATACCATGCAGCTGCATAGAAATAATTCGGGGCAAAATTTTTGAAATTTCGCGAGTTTCCTTATTCAGTTAGGATTTTATCTATAACATATCTTTTATAATCTTTTCTAGTTAATTTCGATTTAATTAAGATTTTAATATATCATTGTAATCTTTTAGAGTTATTTCTATGTTAAACTAGGTCTCAGGATATTAGTATAAATATGCGTTATTTATTTCATTGTAAACTAAGAAAGACATTACGAAATTAAATTGAGAGGTGTTTTGCTTTCTTCTTTGTTTTTCATGGACAGATTTATCGAACTTATCAAAGATGAATAATCTTTGTGGCATTCAACAATCTAAGTGAGATTCATAGATTTTTTAATCACGGGGTCGAGATATTCTTGTAATTGTCTTTTTTTTATTCAATTATTTATTGGATCGAACTTTAAGTTTCGAGTTTGAATTCTTAAATTCTGTAGCCAAAAGGTCGTCATATCCGTTTGTGATTGTGTCGGTTGTTTGGTTCATTATTTTTTTGGATCAAAATCCATAAACCTTATTTGTCTTGGGCTTTCTTGGGTCGGATTCAATTTCTTGTGGGTTTCGTAGTCACCGTCGCTACCCAGGTTCTTATCAATTTCCCATAAAANTGGGCTTTCTTGGGTCGGATTCAATTTCTTGTGGGTTTCGTAGTCACCGTCGCTACCCAGGTTCTTATCAATTTCCCATAAAAGAAAAGAGTATTAATCTTCAAAAGAATTGAATTATTTGGTTGCCTAGTTACAAAGCAGACAACAACTGGCTTGGGTAGTACTGAGAAAGTGTTATACCCCATGACGTAGTCTGGACACGAGCCTTCTTAACTTGAGCAATTAAGTATGTGGGGTATCTTAAAACATGTTACCCTATTGTCATCTGACTAAAAGTCATTTTCTTAGAACTCGTTAAGGGGTCATTAAGTTGATTAATGGAGATAAGTTTGTACATAGGATATATATATATATATATATATATATATATATATATATACACATGTTGATATGTGGTGAAACAAAAGTTATACAAAGAAAAATTTACACAATTAAATATGAGTTTTTCTAATTTAAAAAGGTCCTAGTAGCACTAGGTTTGCTTTCGCAATTTGAAGAATAATCGTTCACCAGTAAATCTTTGCGTGCCTTTTCTCATTGTTTTAAGGTTTTGAGACTTACTTACATGAGTTTAATGACACTTTTTACACATTTTGTATAATTATTCTTGTGAAATTTGTTTCTCATTCCTCTTTGTATTATTCATGGTTATATTACTTATTTTCCTTTGTTATTCGTGACAAAAAGGTGAAAGGATTACTATGTATTTCAGAGAGCTAACTATATAAGTTATGGGAAGAAATTTGGGGAAATTTTTGAACAATTTTGTTTGATTTGATTAATGATATTTGACTACGTATATGCAAGGACATAGGAATTAGGAATATCATCATTGAAACTGACTCTAATATCCTGGTACAATGGCTAAATAAAAGAGCCTGTTCTTTATGGTGGCTTTGGGAGTTTTGGGAAGAAAGCATGGAGCTGATCCGACTGCTAAATGCTCAGGTCCATCACGTGTTTCGAGAGGCTAACATGGCGGCTGATCTCCTTGCAAAAAATGGTAGCGGTGGTTTGTCTATGAACCTGTCTTTCGGCAAAGAGTTTCCGACACTTCTTAGAAGAATTTTGCATATGATAGTTGGGAATTACCCTACCTTAGATGTTGAATTGTATTGATTTAAATGCCCTTTTGTAATCTCGATTTTCCTTCGCCACATGTGAGGCTTTATTAATAAAATTTCATTTAAAAAAAAAAGATGAATGATATTTGACTTAGTGGAAGTCATGGTTAATTTTTGTTGGAATTTTAATATTGACATTGTGTTTTATATTTTGTTAGTATTGATATTGATATTATATACATTATTTCTAAGTTAGTAATTCACATAGTATTGCATCTTTTGGTGTTACATATTTTTTACTTATGTTGTTTTATATAACTTAGTTATATTTTTTTAATTATCAATTTCCTTTTGTTTTTCACGTGGTATTATTGTTTTCATGTGTTTTAGGAAACATATTGACAAGTTAGTGAAGCAAATAATGGGAATTGAGTCTTTGGGTAGTTTGTTGTTAGGAGTTATTGATTTTCACTTTGAAATAATAAGTTAGTAATTCACATAGTATTGCATCTTTTGGTGTTACATATTTTTTACTTATGTTGTTTTATATAACTTAGTTATATTTTTTTAATTATCAATTTCCTTTTGTTTTTCACGTGGTATTATTGTTTTCATGTGTTTTAGGAAACATATTGACAAGATAGTAAAGCAAATATTGGGAATTGAGTCTTTGGGTAGTTTGTTGTTAGGAGTTATTGATTTTGACTTTGAAATAATAAGATTTTGTCACGGAATGCCAAATGGGGAGTTTGTTAGAGCCCTGATTGTAATTGGCTTTATTTGTATCCAAAATATAGGTTAGTTGAGTTAAAATTGAGTAGTAATTAAAGTCAAATGAGTTGGAATTGGTAGAATAGGTCTTGAAGGAGTCAGAGATGTCCAAGAAGATCACATAGGATGATTAGAATGCAATTAGAAGTGAAGGAAGTGTAAAAGTATTGAACAAATCATGTTTCAAATTCTCAGCCACAAGTTATCACACATTTTTGATATAGAAAAACATTGGAATTTGAGCAAGGTTATTTCTAGAATAATTGTAGACTTTGAGTTATTTTTCCAACGCACTTTAAATCACTTCAATTCGATATCAGGTGAGAATGTTGTGATGAAAATACTGAAGATTATTCAGCTGCTACTAGCTTGGCGCTCGAGCTCCAAAAATAGTACCTTGGCACTTGCTTGGCATTCCATTAGCACTTGAGCAGCTCTGTTGTGTGGTGAAACCCTATTTCGCGATTTTTAATATGTTTTCAATCCTATTTCACCCCAAACACTACTCATTATGAATATACGTGCCAAATCTTGTCCCAAAGTGTGTTGAATCATTCTTTCATTATAGAGATCATATTATTGAAGATCAAACAACACATTTAAAGATCTCTTGATTCAACCCATTATCGATTATTCATAAATTCATTCTAGAACATAGTTTTGTTGATAAACGCCATAATCTTCCACATTCAATCATAGATCAAAATACGAAAAAGATTCTTTGATCAAACACCAAACAATAACCATACCTTTACCAATAAGCCTTCATAGTTCTGGAGTCTGGAGATAGTGCTTGGAGTTTCGATGCGGAAGAACAAGAATTGTTCTTGGAGATCCACGGGAAAGAAAAGTTGCTCAAAATTCTGAGAAGTACGTGACGCACAACCAACAAAGTTCCTTGTTAATTTACAAGTTAGGTGGTCAGAGTCAGCTAATGTTTAGCAGTGTCAGGACTGATTGTAAGTCAACTTTTCTAGTTGATCGTTTATTGGCAAGTTTGCTTGGAGGTTTTTGTTCATGTGGAAGGCTTTTCCTCCTTGACCAATTTGGTGTTCATTATTCTTTATTTATTGCTTTTGATCATTATAAATTGATTAACACTTAGGGTTAATTAAATTGAATTAATTAACTTAATCATCTGAAAATCAATTAACAAGTGACTTGTTGCTTTTAATTGTTCAAGTCCGCATGTTGAGTCTAAATAATTTGAACTTTTAAATAGCATTAGATACACAACATTATTGTATACTTTCTCCATATTATAACTAATTCTTCTTTCCTCCACCAATTTCTTATGTTTCTTTTGTGTTGTGATTGCTACTTCATATTATGCCATATAATCTTGTTTTAATTCCTAACAAGTTGTATCAGAGGTTAATGTGTGATTTGTTCGAGATTTTGTTCTTGTGATGACAACCATGAAGTATGATATTCGCTATTGGATCACAACACTAGATTTAGTGTAGCAGGTGACAATGTGAGTAGTGCTTACGCATATGGATTTAGACGACGCTTTGTTCTCAAATTGGTCGATGAAGGAAAAATAATGTAAGAATTGAAATGTCATATCACAGATTCATTTTCATATTTCAAATTATATTCTTTAGGACGTTTTATAGGAAAAGACTACAGTTGCATTATTGTTGAAGTTGGAGAAATTATGCACGATAAAAGTCTAACCATCAAATTACATTTGAAACATCATTTGTATTCTCATTGTATGACAAAATGTACATCACTTGTAGATTACCTAGCTGTTTTTAAATAGATTGTCGCTGATTTAGAAATCTTGGAGGTTAAGTATGGTGAAGAAGATTTGGGGTTATTTGGTCATGTTCATTGACCACTTCATATATGTCGTTTAGAGACACGATACTATATAATCATGATATTCTCACCGTTGAAGAAGCATATGATGTGTTGTTTTCAAAGAAGAAGAAAAAACATCTCGTTAGATTTGAAGCTCATGAAGATGGCCTTGTTCTTGATGGTTGTTATGCTGTTATGCAAGGGACAGATGTAGTAACGGAAGCAATGGTTGATCCTATGGAGAATGATTAGTATAATTTTATGCTATGTAAACGATGATTGGAGGGTTTTGATTATACACAAACAACTTTAAATAAATCAACTAATGAATAACTCAAATTAAAATAGCGAAAGTAATCAAAAGAACAAAACTTGGTCTAAGTTTACATCCACCATTGGAATTTCACAACTGATCATAGACACAAATATATATTAATTCTCACTTTGAATATTCACCGTTGGATTTATTTTCCTATTTCTCCTTAATTGCAGTTAATTAGAAAATAAGCGATCCAATTAACCCTAATTACTAAACAACCCAAGATATGTGCTATAGATTTAGTCTAGTAACAACCTTAATAATTAGAGAAATCGATGAAACTAAATAATACAATCACAAGCGGTTGTATTTAATTTATTCAAATGTTCTTCCCAAAATTTAACAATTTTTTACGCAGCAAATAATTAAATCCTAGTTACTTCACAAGTTAAAGAGATTAAACAATTACGGATTTGATATTTAACTTAACTATAGATTGCAACAAATAATAAACTAGTAGGCTTCCTAGCATTGAAATGCAACAATCATGAAAATAAGTGCTGAAAAACATTCAATACTCGAAATATGAATTAAACGATCCAAATAATTTAGATCTCACAGTTGGATTGGTTTCGAGACTTCAGTTTCCTTCGACCAAGTACAAAAGTTTAGCTACTCATGAGAATTCTAGCAAAAAATAAGAGAGAAAAGGGTATAGGAAAGGGAAGGCGTGTGTCTGTTTTCTGGACGGTTTTAGGGTTTAAAAAATATTTTGAAATTTGTTTCCATAAGTGTTTGAGTCAAATTCGAAAACCAGAGTTTTCGCATTGGAATGTACTATACAATCACATAGTACAAATGCATGCGGTCGCATAGTTCATTCGAAGCACGACCTTCAATTCTCGTTCAAACATCGTTTTCTTGATTCTTAGTTTCTTTTCTCATTTTTCTTCTTCCAATGCTTGATGTCTTCTATCAATTGATCTTCAAATCTTTCACATCTTTGTTTTGCTTTCCGAGTCATCTTTTGGATATTTACATCATGGTCCCTGATCTTTGATTTTCTTTCACTTGAGTCATTTTTTGCAGTTTTTTCTAAATTCCACCATATTCTGCCAATTACAACCCAAATCAAAATATACGAATACTGATGAATCAGATTACTTATTTTAGCTTTAACTACTTAACTCGCCTTCCAATTCCATACGGTATTTTCATCCACTTTAAGGTCCCTGCTGGAGATTACCTTTTTTGAATAAGGATTGAACACTCTGTATCCCTTAGCATTGGTGTTAAGGGTAGGCGTGGGTTAGGTTGGGTTGGGTTGGGTTAGGACCCAACCCAACCTAACCTAACACAGTCGGTTTGATCAAAATTTAACCCAACCCAATCTACGAAAAAATTGTAACCCAACCCAACCAAATGTCGATCGGGTTGGGTTGGTCGGGTCTTTTGCACCAACACGAAATGCAAGCTTACCTTACAACAATCTAAAACCTTTGCTTTAATTAATTTTTAGTACCGCATTATATTATATAATGGCAATTTGCATATCAAAGATTATCCACAAACAAACAGATCTAGAATAACATAAACTTGCATAACGAAAATTCCAATCAGCACTATTATTCATCAATATGAGACCTAAATTCTATAACAAAAAAGTGAACAAAAAGAAATATTTCATAAATCATATAATTCACCACCAACAACCAAAGTCCTTATAGCTAAACATATTATCAAAGAGAAGGGCAGAAGCTGGTTAACCTTCTTAGCTAATTGAGAAACGCTTCCCAGAGGCCCATTGCTTGATTAGTTGTGACAACAACTTATGTTTCACCTACATTAGTACCAACACAAAATAGTAAAATAGAAATCAATCACCAGTTGAAGAAAATGTAATGAAAATTAACTGCAGCCTATTTGGCCATTGAACCAGCACTATTTGAGGAAAAGGCTATCAACCTATACCAGCTTCCTAAGTGGATTTAAATTTGCCATACAATAAATCAATTGAGAAGAAAAGATCTACATACCTTTTTCCCACTATCATTGCCCACAACCCTGATTTCAAGTCCAATACAAGCTGCCTCAGGAGCAAGAAAAATCTCCTCGTAGCTCAGATATTGTATTGCACAAGGGTTATAATGAAAAAAGCCAAAATCATGAACCTGGAAATACAAAGCATCATGTTAGCATGACTTACCCGATATAGATCTAAGGTATGATTTCAACCATTATCAGCTTAAATGTTAGGGTCCATCTTACCTCGTTTGTGGGTTTTCTAATTCTAGATTCTTGTGAGTCGGTGACCAGCGTCGTCGACGATTTTAGCTGGGCTGTAAGAGAGAAGGAGAGATTTTCTAGGGTTTGTATCGATTCTGGACTAGAGCTTTGTTTTCAACTTTCAAGAAATGAGCGGGATTGCGTTACTAATGAGTCACCCGTGTTTTTTTTCCCTTGGCGGGTCGGGAGGGTTTGGGTGGTTTTTGTGGATCAACCTGTGACCCGACCCAACCCAACCCGCCATGATTAAAAAAATCGAACCCAACCAAAAAAATAAAAAAAATCGACCCAAATCGGTCAGTTCGGGTCGGTTCAGGCGGTTTGAGTAGGTTGGGCAGTTTTTTGCTCACCCCTAATTGGTGTAATATCCCAACTTCAGCTTTGTCACTCAATTTATCCCTTTTTGCATCAAATTGCTGCAATAAGCAACCAATATTCCAACATCAGCCTTTGCACTCCATTTATCCCTTTTTGCATCAAGAATATGAGTGTAACAAATACTCCCAAACACCTTCAAATGTGTGATATCTGGTTTGACATCATACCAAGCTTCATATGGAGTCTTCTTCTCCAAAGTTTTTGTTGGCAAACGATTAAGAAGGTAAACAGCGGTATTGACTGCTTCAGCCCAGAATCCCTTGAGAACCTCTTTCTCAATCAACAAGCACCTGGCCATCTCCATCACAGTCTTATTTTTCCTCTCACTGACCCCATTTTGTTGAGGAGAATAGGGAATGGTCAATTGGTACTTAATTCCTTCATCATTGCAAAAATTGTCAAATTGCTCATAGCTGTACTCAGTTCCATTATCAGTTTTGATTGCTTTTATATTGCAGCCACTTTCATTCTCCACCATGTTTTTGAATTTTGAAACACAACTGCAATTTCTGATTTGGCTTTCAAAAAATATACCCAACACATTCTAGTCAAGTCATCAATGAAGAGGATGATGTACCTACTGCCATTCAAAGTAGTAGTTTTCATTGGACCACAAACATCTGAATGCACCAATTTGAGTTTGGTTGTGCCCCTCATTGACTATTTTTTGAAAATGGTAGCCTAGTTTGCTTTCCAAATTGGCAAACATCATACACACACACACACAATTCATCTGTGATTTTAGGCAAATTATCTACCAAATTGAACTCACACACTTGCCTTAAAGAGTTGTAACTAACATGACCAAAACGTCTGTGCCACAGAGTAGAATCATCTAAGATAGAAGTGAGTGCTTGTGTGGTGATATTTTTCCAATCAATACGAAAATTTCTGTTTTTCATCTCAACTGTCATTGTGCAGGCATTAACCTGAAATATAAAAGTATGATGCTTTTCAAGTAACTGCCCTACACTAACTAGATTTTGGTCAATCTCAAGCACATAAAGAACTTGGGATATATGTTTGGTGCTTGCAGATGTCTCCACAGCTGTAATTCCAATCCCCTTCACATCCACATAGTCTCCATTGCCTAATTTCACCTTGGATGAGTAATCCTTGTTCATCTTGACAAAAATATTGGAGTTTGTTGTCATATGATGTGTACAGCCACTATCCAGCAACCAAGTTCCTCCTTTGTTATTGATCTGAATGGCTGAGAATAGGTGTTCCTCCTGCAACTTTTGCTGGTTCTCTGCAACTTGTGCCTATTGTTATGATTGTTTCCCTTTCCTATTTTTGCATACGTTTTCAACATGGCCAAATTGCTTGCAACCTCTACACTGAACTCCAGGTCTATACTAGCACCATTTAGGAGAATGCCCTTTTTTTTTTACAATGAGAAAAATGAGCATACTTATCCTCTTTGTTTCTAGTTTTGCTGCCTTCAGCTTCTTCTTTTTTCAGACTGAAACTTCTTAATTCCAAGGTTCATTTGAGCTTTGTATTTTCCTTTAACAAACACATCTCATTCAATTTGTTCCTCTTGTCTCATTAGCCTTCTTTGCACAGTTGCCTGCAGAGCATTAACCACTCAACTAAGGTTATTGATGACAGATCTTTAGAGTCTTCCAGTGATGATATCTTGACTTCAAAATTCTCAGGTAGGCTTATTAAAACCTTTTCCAACACTCTTTTATTAGGTAGATCGTATCCCAACAACTTAATTTGATTTACAAGCTCCACCAATCTGTCTGCAAAGTTCTCTACTGCCTCTGTTTCTTTCATTTTCAAAGTCTCAAACTCTCTTCTCAAGTTGAGTACTTGCATCTGCCTCATTCTTTCATTGCTTTGGAATTTCTCATTGAGTCTATCCCAGGCCTCTTTCGCTATCTCACAAGTTATTATTCTTGTTAAAATAGTATCTGAGATAGCAGACTCAATGCAAGAAAAAGCTTGGAATTTTTTGGTAACATTCTTACTATGCTGTTTGATTTGAACAACTGTGGGGTTTGCCCTCAGAGGTGGAGGTTCAATCCTTGTTTCAGTTATCCCCCACAGATCATAAGCTTTGAGATAAGCTTTCATTTTTGCAGCCCAGAAGTTGAAATTTTCACCGGTGAATGCAGAGGGCAATGGTGCTGAGAAGCCACTTGAAGCCATCTTCTTTTCCGTCAGCTGAAGTTACCTTGGCCGGTTGTTTCTATTATTTGCTTCACCTATAACGCCCCAAATTTTATTGAT
>CAIGRN010062950.1:0-12283 GCA_903798345.1 Fraxinus anomala
TACTAAAGCTTGGTAATTGGTTCGAAGAAATGGATAGATTCTTCGTGATAAGTTGATCATTCTAATCGTTGATTCGAGGATGACAACCAATTACTAAAGCTTGGTCCGAGCGAGGGAGCCAAATAATAATTGACGTACCAATATGAAACTTGTCAACATAACGAAGCTCATGTATACATATAGATGATTGGACAAACACGAGTACATTCTTTGAATATAAATGATGTACCAAATGATAAAATTGTCAACAAAATAATATGTAATACGGAGGTTTTCAATAATTCTATAAATATTAATTGTTATGTATAGTTTAAGAATGTCTATGATTTCATAGATGGTGGATTGAAATAATAGCTCAGGTTAAAAACCTCTTCTTTTTAATTTTAATTTTTTTCATTGAGGCAGATGTGTCTCGATCCTATCTACGAGGTTCAAGCTAAGATAAAAGATGAGAGATTGTTGCAAGTTAGCAATTGAATGAAATTATCTTAGTATGATAATCAACTGACTCACCTCTCGATGACTCGGTCATAGACAATTTTTATCATCACCTCTACCTAGATTAATCTTTAATATTTCGCGACGAATTTATATATATTGCACTATCAATGGATAATAATTAATAAATGAACATAAATACGCGTGTTATAATGATTTAATAAATATTATTTAAAATTTATTAATATTTTCATACGGCTCGATTTAGTATCACTAATATTATTCCCTTTATTCTTAACATTTATATATACTAGTTAGAGTTGAATGTGCGTTACACGTTATTCTGAAATATTTTATAACTACCGAAAAAGTAATATTTGACCCTCCATTTATCATTTTTATCTAAATATGAGGAAAATACAAGCCCTTGAAAATAAATATTAATTATTATACATGCATGTAAATAATGAAATTGATACTTGAATGTGAGTGTATTAGAATTACAACTAAATGTATAAATGAAGATGAATGACAAATACGATACATGAATTAACGTAAATGTTAATTAATTTAAAATTAATACTAAGTAATATATAAGTGACAATAAATCTTAAATCGTTTGTACTAAATAAATATAATATAATTTTCAATTAAGTGAAACTGGATGCTAAATGAATGTCAATGTTAATTAATTGAATTAATATAATTAAATGAATATGAATGTTAATTATTTGAGAATTAATAATAAAAAATATATGCATGAAGAATGATTTTGTAGTATTTATTACAGTTTGTAAATTTAATAATTAAATGAACGTGAATGTTAATTAATTGAGAATTAATAATAGAAAATACATGCATGAAGAAGGATTTTGTAGTATTTATTACAGTTTGTAAATTTAATAATTAAATGAACGTGAATTTTAATTAATTGAGAATTAATAATAGGTGCATATTGAAAAATGAAAAGTAAGGCATTATTAAAATAATTGAATTGTAGTAGGATTATAATTGTTCAAAAAATGATTTTCACTTGTAATATTTAATATATGTTAAGTATATTACCACCACAAAATTTATTTACACCAAATTATAATCACACCATAATAAAATATAATTTTAATAAGTACACCATGATAAATTTACAATTATACCCCTAATTCAATAAAAAATAAAATTGTGGTGTACACATCATATCAATATTACTCCTCATTTTTTTTTCTTTTTCACTCATTCTAGATTTTTTGAAAGACGCAAACTTGGTATGGAGAAATATTGTCAGCATTGCTACTAGAAGAGCTTGCTATAGGCAGCAGTGACAAATCCAAACATCCAGCCATCGCCACCTCCGTTGGATCCAAAAGGAGCAGTGCCACCATTTGTTGGGTGGATTCTAGAGACAATGGTGCCAATACCTTTAATCAAAAACAAAAATTGATTGAAAAAAAACTTAACTTGCTAAAATTATGATGTATGTTCTGCTAGATAACAAAAACTCAATCACGGATATTATAGAAACTAGGGAGTCTCTGGCACTTGTTTTAGGGTTTGTGGTGGAGAAGACAATGTAAACAAAGACAAAAGTGCCGATTAGAGAAAGAATTGAGCAGATGAGAGAAAGTAAAGGAAAACAAATACAAATTTCCTTTCTCAATCCGTCTTCTCCTTCCGTTAATTTGTTATCATTCAAAATAATAGATGGGGGAGCGAAGGAGAGAACCCTTTGCCTTGCTGGCATTTGTTATTTCTTCAAATCTGGTGCCACCCACTTCTCGAGTTATGCTGCCTCACCCCATGATACTTGTGATACATGGATAAAAGATGGTGATTATGTTGTCTTTGTGAAAATATTTTATGTTAATAATTTGTATAAAATTGTGGGTAATTAAGTAATTCTATTTAGTGTCATTAAAGTAAATTAAAAAAAATTATTAAAATTGTGGTGTAACAAGTCAGTTTTGTAGTGGTAATATAATTACCCTTTAATAAATTGTACATTAGATTTTATAAAATCATTACACTAAAAATAAAATAAATTTGACATCAAATGCTTAAATTTAATTTAGATTTCACTTTAGTTCCTCTTCACAGTAAATATTTAGATAAATTTTAATTGGTTCATATTTTTAAATGTGAAATTAATTTTTTACTATCATATTTTACATAGCTATAGTACTCAATTTTATATATGTTTGTAATATAATATAGAAAACAATCATTTAAACATATTAGTTATATTGCCTAGAATTGGGAAAGTTATAGAGAAAATTAGTGGGGACCTCTCAACCTTTTTGGTAGTGCGAAAATATCTTCCAATATTCAAAGTGAGCCGATTTAATACCGTGAGATTGGATCCCTACATTAGATAATCGACAATGTAGAAGTTAAATATGAATGCAACTTTAACGTTGAAATTAAGAAACTATTAAGCAGTTTACATTTTACAATTTCTCCCTCCAATATTATTTCACGGGAATTTCAACATCCACGTTGTCAGTTTCCATCACATGAGTGCTTAATCACACCGTATTATCTCCAAAGGAGTTCAATACTAGTCTACGTGACAATGGATTTCGGATGTAGTGAGATAGTAGCCTCACTACATTTCGTACTAACCATATATTTCAATAAAAATAAATAACGTTACTTATTTTCGAAGATTGGATTCATTTCCACGTTAAGTAAAAGGTTGGAGAGTTCGATCCTAATATATTTATAGTTATAGTTTAAAATTCAAATTAAGAGCAAGCTTATTGTCCCAAAAATTAATAGAAAATTAATTCTCTTGCATTTGTGTCGTCATTCCACGTCATTTAATTTGTCAACTCTTGCTCTAACTAACTGCAAGTGCAAGAAGGTGACTGGAGAATGATATATACACTACAAATTATATTCAACAAAAGTGTAAAGAGAAGATATAATTTAATCATTACTGATTTCAACAGCAACCAATTATATGTAATTAGATGAGAAATATTTGCAGTGGTGCTGGTTAGTAAAACTAGTGGTTACATCGTCAATTGTTGGCTAAAATCATGATTAGGGTTAGAATTTAGAAGAATAAAAGTCATGATTATATTAAGACGATGAAAATTGACCTCATAACGGTATATGTTACTAATCATACATGGCTGGCACTTAGCAAGTGGGTAAAAATTTTGTCGGTAAAATTTTGCCATGCTTACTAGCCACGTACGAAACGTTTGTCTATTGCTACATAATTAGTAGTGGCAAGTTGCAATATTTTAGAGGCGGGTAATATTGTGGTGGATTCAATAGTAATCGAGAATTTTACATTAAATATATCGAAATTTTACTCGTGGTCGTGACGTGTTATCGTAATACTGTTATTAGACGTGTAAACTATAGTTGAGCTTTTTAAAAGTTTTTGATTGTGGACCTAATGGAATCGAAGAGACAAAGCAATGGTTAAAAGACAAATAGAAGAAACCAGTATAGTGATATGCTTGGAAAATTAAGACAGCTTTAACCTATTACAAAAAATGTTCACACTAATTTTTCTTAATAATTCACGTGAGTCATGCTAGGTGTATAGAAAATGGTTCATAGATTTTTTACAGATTTCCTCTTGGCAGTTTTTTGTTTGTCCTTAGTCAAAAATCAAAAAGAGACGTCATACATGTACTGTCAACACAGCACCGTAAAGTGCCTGTGAACAATTCCCCTTGTTCTATTAATGTCTAATGCGTGGATTACTTATTCACTGTTGGAAACTACAAATAATTGAGACAAAAAATATTGAAAGGAATGACAGAATTTTATACTTTTTTGTCTAACAATTCTTGAAAGAAAGATTCTATACATTGAGAGTTACTTATAATTTTTTTTTTCGAAACTTATTTTTAATTACACTTTCTCTCAATAAAATAATTTTGAATGTAAATCTAAAATATTTTTCTACTTTTTAACGACACATTCCCCAAAAAATCTCTTTCTACAAAGTTTATTTTGATATCACAAACAAACTATCAATAGAAAGAACGGACAGTATTGACACCAACATGGTAGTAATTGCAGGGTTGTGTATTTCAGGATATGTACAATATTTTCTAAAGTGTCACTTAAAAAAGTTGTACTAAATAAGTTTAATTATTCAACCAAATTAAGTGGCTTTGCAGGGATGTAGAGTCATGTGGAAATGTTTGAGTGACCAATTGACATGCTAACCAATTAATGGAAAAGAAATCATAAAACTCAGGAAAAATTAGAGACAATGGTAATGATTACATATTTGTCAAATTGATCAAGATAATTAATAGGATTAATGACAAGACTAATAACTACTACAATTTTCAGGAAAAAATTATTAACATAATTACAGTCAAATTTTCTCGTAATACGCCAAAAATAATACAGTAACGTATAGAAATTTGCATGTTGATAGTACTAGTCTAGAAGAGACAGCGTGTTAACCATGCATGATGCAATCCTTTCGAGGTCGTATTTGTTTACATAAAAAAATAACCTCAAATGTGACAAACATTTCTCAATACCTCTCACATCCATACAAGCTCAATTTATGCATATTTAGACAAACTATTAGTCACACGTGATTTCTTTTGGTGGGGATGGAATTGGTCGCATGCACTCTGACGGTCAAGTCAGTTAGAGAAGTAAATATATGAGTGTGAGAGAATTTTAAACGTACGCCTTCAATATAAAAAGTGGATCGACTTTGGAGAATAACAAATAGAACGGCGATAGGCAAAGTTATAGCTTGAGAGTTTAAACTTGCATTACCTTCAACTGGCATTAAGTGTGAGCTTTTATACTATAAGAAGATGAATGATGGTCGTTGGATGAAAAGATATGCGGCCTCATCCGTGCGCCAATGCCTTTAATCTTAGAGATCAATCAATCATAAACCTTAAATGCTAGTACTATTCTAGAATCTATAATGCCTAACTTGCAGCTTTGGACTTGATCGGAACAGCCGACAGTGGCAACGGTGACAGTGAATTGTCACGTCAATCATATATCAAAAAGATTTCTTGAGAGATCTCGTGTTGAACCCCTTATGTGGCCTCGCCTCTACTTACGGGCCAGCTTTTCGGTGGGGTTGGCAAGCATATTGGTTCGGCTACAGGAAGGGGTTCGGTTAGATCAGCCTCGTGTTAAAATATATTTTGAGTCGATGTGGGGCCCTACCTTTGCTTGCTATGTAGGATAATTGGGGACTTGAGAAGCGCCTACATTTGTTGCATCTCTTCATAAATTGAATAGAATCCCTTTTTAGGGTTGTCTAGTAGTACCCTTGTCTTAGCATTTTCCACGCTAGCGCCGAACCTAATTAGCATCTTTCACGAATCTTGCGCAGCACATAATTGGCCTCTTCCTTTCAGTTGCACCTCAATAGGGACGACGAGAAGCCTTTCTTGTAAAGTATTTCGTCCTTGAGTACATCACGGACAACCCTACACCTAAGTTTGTGAGCTTCTTCATTGTCTTCGGGTAGCTCGATGATTGGTTGCATCTAAGGTGGGGTCCTTTCAATCCACATTACTTCCTCCCCTTTGGATATAGAGGATTTGGAGAGCTGTTCAATTGGTACTTCTTTGAGCAGTTCTGAATACTTGCTTGGCCAGCTTTGATAATGCGTCAGTGTGCATGTTTTCAATCCTTGGTATCTGGGTTAATTAAAACATTTCAAAGGATGGAAGCAAATCCAGAACCTTCTTGAGGTAGGCTTTTATGCTCTTATTTCTTGCGGTGAAGTTGCCATTAACCACCAATCTGTTTACTTGCATCTACTTAAATAATCTGATGCCCGCTAGCAATACCTTGTATTCAGTTGCATTATTGGAGGTCTTGAAGTCAAATCTTACTGCACAGTTAATCTTGTGTCCTTCTAGGCTTACAAGAAGATCTGTCGACAAACATGCTTCAAGCTGGGGGGTCTACTGGTTCTATTATCATGTCGATATTTGGGGACTCGGTGAATTCTGCTAATGCTAGCCCCATCATGGAGGTCCTTGACTTGTACGAAATATCGAACTCACTTAGCTCTACAACCCACTTTATTAGCCTTCCCGAGGCACCAGGTTTCTAGAACGCTTGCTTAAGTGGGAAGTTGGTTAATACCTGTATACTATGGGCCTGGAAATAGGGCCTCAATTTTTTGGATGCGAATGTTAGGAAAAGAGCAAGCTTCTCCATGTATGTGTATCGTGATTCTGTTGGTAAAAGGGTCTTGCTTACGTAATAAATAGGTAGTTGTGCGCCACCTTGTTCCTTTACAAGTACTAAACTCACAGCTTTTGGAGATGCAACTAGATATAGCAATAGTACCTCTCCTTCCTTAGGCTTTGACAGAAAGGGGCTTGTCCCGAATGATTTTTCAACTCTTGAAAAGTCATTTCGCACTCCTCATTCTATTGGAAACTCTTTCATCCTTTGATGATCTTGAACAATGGCAGCATCTATCAGTTGCCTTTGAGACGAATTGGCTCAATATTGCCAGACGACCTATTAAGGCTTTACACTTTCTTGGGCTTGCAGGGAAACCTCATGTCTAAGAAAGTCTTGATTTTCTCTGGATTCGCCTCTATGCCTCGTAAGTCTTGATTTTCTCTGGATTCGCCTCTATGCCTCGTTTATTGACCATATAACCCAAAATATTTCCAGAGGCTACTCCAAAAGCACATTTCAATTGGTTCAACCTCATCATATACTTCCTTAAAACCTTAAAAGTGGCCTCCAGGTGTTCGACGTGGCTTGCAGCTTTGAGGTTTTTTACTAACATGTCATCCACATACGCCTCCATTGTTTTATCAATAAGATCAGCAAACATCCTGTTAACGAGCCTTTGATAGGTAGCCCCAGCATTCTTCAGACCAAATGTATGACTTTATAACAAGAGAGCTCATTATCTGTGATAAACGAAGTGTTTTCCTCGTCGGATTGGTGCATGAGAATTTGATTGTACCCTGATTATGCATTCATAAAACTCAATAGCGTATGTCATGCTGTAGAATCTACGAGTTGGTCAATCCTTAGGAGCGGAAAACTGTCGTTGAGACATGCTTGATTCATGTTGGAAAAATATATGTAGACTCTCCACTTGCCATTGTGCTTCTTCATCAGAACTGGATTAGATATCTACCTAAGATAGACAGCTTCTCTAATGAACCCGTTGGATATTAACCTTTGCATCTCCTCCTTCAAGGATTCATATCTTTCCGTTTTCAATAACCTTCTTTTTTGGCCTGTGGAGGCTAAATTTTAAGTCGATATTAAGATGGTGGCAACTAAACTTGGGGTCAACACCCACCATATCTTCATACTTCCATGCAAATACGTCTAGGTTCTTAAACATGAAACTTTTAAGCTTCTGCTTGTCCTTCGAGTTCAACGCCTTTCCACTCTGGAGCATATTCGTGATATCTTGCGGGTCTACGGAAAAAACTCTACTCATCAACTAGGTTGCTTGGGAGTTTGATTCCATGATTCTAGGATCCAAACTACATCTAGAATCTGTTCTTCAGGGATAACCCCTTCTGCAGGGACATCTACCATATCAACATCTCCCCCTTGTTCAGGGGTCGGACCTTCTATAGGTGCGTCAAGCATATCAGTGTCTATCAGAACCATATTTGTGCTACGGGGTTTAGATTTCCCTAAGGAGTTGAGGTAGTATTCTTTCAAACCTATTTGATCACCTTGGACAGTGGCGATGCTCGATCAATGGAAAATTTCATGCATAGGGGATGGGGGGTGTCAAGGGGGATAAGCGGACATGTGGTCCACAACAAGGAATTCCAAGAAATGATGCGTTGTCAAGGGGGTGTTCCCATTTCCACTGCTAATGTGATTCTTTTCCTATGGACGATGCTGTCGTCGATGAAACCATATAGGAGGCTATTATGGGGGTGAGCTCATGATCTATTAACATTTTATCATAAGTGGCTCCAAACAAGATGTTGACGGAACTCCCGTTATCCACCAACATGAAATTTAAGCCATTTCTTGCCACAATGACCTTTATCACCAAGGCATCACAATGGGGATAATGCACACCCATGACATCTTCCTACATAAACATTATTGGTGGGTTGATGTCGGCCCCATGAGAGGTGCTATTGACCAAGTAACTTGTCATGGGAGGATCTTTAGTCTCCTTGACATAATTTCTTTGTGCGTTCCTTTACTTTCCTCAAACGTGAGGGCCCCCTATAATTGTATCAATCTCTCTAATGGGGGCGCTGTCCGTATCTACAGGGGCTCTCTGCTTTATGTTGGGCCATCTTTAGGCCTGTTTCTAACATTGTCGAGCCTTTGTCCAGGCGATTTATCCTTACGATCTTGCCTTGCCTCATTGCGCCTTGCCTCTTGATCATGTATGGATTGAGATACATTTCGTTGGGCATGTCATATATTTCTCCTCTGAGTATATGAGTCTGTTAGCTCCGTGTGATATGGCTTGGACATACAATCATCTGTGCTGTGACTGTATGTACGACGGTAAGTGTAGTATGGCCTATTTCTAGGTTCATTATTCTTCTTTCTACCTCTGCCCCTTGGTTAGTTTGGTGATCTTTGTACATTAGGCCCAATCTCTTCATATGCCAAAGATGGTACTACTTTTAGGGTGGCGATGGCTAATGCCTGGCTCTAAGTGGGGGCGATTATGTGTTCTACCTAGGTCATTTGCTGGTTTACCAAGTGCGAAACATGACTTTGCCTATGCCTTTGAGGCAGTAGAAGCCCCCAACGAGGTTTGGTTATGATGATCAATCAATTCCTCGTTGACAATTTCGCTCCTCATCATTTCAGCCAAGACGTCGTAAGAGGTACTATACTTATTTTGCACATTTATCTAAAATATGGTGTTTTTGTTAAGGCCTCTCCTTAAAGCTGAAAGGGCTTTCGTATCAATGACCTGCTCACAATACGTCATTTCACCCATAAATCGAACTAGATAGTTCTTCAAAGTTTTGCTCGCTTGTTGTCTCATATCTGCAACCTTTGGATGTGGGCCTCTCTTTCTTTGCTTGACAAATATTGGTTCAGGAAGTTTTTTTTGAGATCCGGCCAACTTCTAATACTACCAATCGGTATGCGGCTATACTAAATTTTCACACCCCCAATAAGTGTGAGGTGGAAAGCTCTGCATTTCAATGTCGACGATGCTACCCTAAGAGATATGTGTGTTTTATAATTGTTAAGGTGCTTTGTAGGATCACCCTTTCCTTCATATTTGTGTATTTTGACGGCATAAAGTAATTAGGAATATGGGCATTCCTCAGTTCTTGAGAAAATGGGAGACTTTTATCATCATAATCATCATCCAACTCAAAGGATTTGCATGGACCGTCAGAATCCTCCTTTCTGCTTGGTAGCAAGGTGGTTGCGAAGTTCCGGCTAGGTTCCTCAAGTTTGCAGCGTCCCTTCTCTCTCATATATTTCTAGGTGGAAGGGCTCCCTAAGATTCATAGCCTTGCCCGTATTCTTTTTACCTCTATACATGCGTGACTTTTGGGGACTATTCCTAGGTCTTAATGATCCAATTCTATCAATGACACTAGTGGTAAGTTACTACTAGGTTGACTGGAGGTATAATTTGTAGACATTAATCTCTACCTCCATTTCGATTTGTCTAGGCTTCCTCATATGTCTCTGGGGTAAGTCTCTGTGTCATTATTTTCTTCTTCCTACTGAAATGCCTCCTATTGGGGCATTTGGTACCCCGCTTGTCCATGCATTTCTAAATGTTAATAAATGTGCCCATATTGTGATGAAAAGGGCGAAGAATGTCCTAATTATATGTCTTGAAGATTAATCAACAAAATTTTGGGCACTTAGGTGGATTTTGAGTTTGTTTCAGCACCGTCGGAGTTTAGTTTGGTGTCTACATTGAAGAATATATTTTAGTCAAGTTCAGAAGTTATGGATAATTCCGCTTTGCCACCATTACTAGTAGTGCCATCGTATTCAATTGCCAGAGACAAACTTAAGAGAAATATTAGGCCTCCACAAAGGTACGCATATGCTAATTTAATTGCTTTTGCTTTGAATGTGATTGAAGGTGCTGATTTTAGTCAAGAAAATTCTATTGAAGCAGTTAGTTGTGTTGATTCTATTACAGAGCTTATTCTACCTTATTTGGTGATTATTAAATCATTTGTAATTTTTGTTGCTTATGATGATAATTCAAGGAATTTTGGTGTCCAAGATAATCCTGTTGAGCAGAGCTTGGAATTCAGTTTATACTCAGTTATTGAATTTGCTTTAGTTGGGTTTTATGGTAGAGGTGAAATTTTTTTCCATGAAGGAGATTTTTGTTAGATGTTTTTGTTGAAGAGTTAAGTCTTATTTTTTGCATTGGAATTTGTCTCCAAGTAGAGAATCTTTGAAATTTTATTCATTGCAGTGAAATTCGTGTTAAAGTGGAGTTTGTTAGAATCAGAGTGTGGCTTGGATTCTATTTGGGATGCTTATTCGAATTCTATTTGGTAATTCTAGTTGAAATTCAATTTGGGACTTCAATTGAGAGTTTGAAATTTGTGTCGAATTTGAAAATGTCAAGATATAGACCAGGGAAAAAATTTCGACACTTTTCTGCTAGCCTCCTGCTTGAGAGCTCAAAAGTGCTCGCTTAGCACTAGCCCGCTGCTTGAGCGACGGAATCACCGTCTGCTTGACGTTCGAGCGGTGGTGTCGTCCAACCCAAGCTCGTTTCGTGTTTTTAATGCGTTTTCAACATTTTTTTTCCATCTATAACTCTACTTCTGGGGTTCGAAACGTTCGCTGTGTATAATTAGTCTTTCATTGTGATTTAGAGGAGTTAGACAATATTTGTAAATACAAAATTTATGTATTCTTTCTTCATATTTTAACGAATTCTCCTTCCCCCTATCAATTATTTTTCGTTTTTGTGAATTTGTTTATTTCATATTGTGCCATGTATATTCATCCTCATATTTACAACAAATAAAAACTAGGGAGGGACCATATAATTTGACTTTCACTCAGGGAAATACATTCTAGAAAACTTAAATGGTGAATAACACTAGAGTTAAGAAGTTCAAAAAATATAAACTTTATATCTCATGATCTTCTTCGTGCTTCGTGTCACCACAAGTCTCATCTAAACTTCATATACTCTTCATTGCTATCTTTGCTATACTCTTTGGTGTATGCTAGTGTGCGTCAAAACACTTTATTCAGAATGTAAAAGCCCTCGTCAATGTCTTCGTATCCATGCCCAAATGCCTCTTTTGCACCATTAAAGTCTCTTTGATGTAGCATGGAAGCGATAAGTACGTTAATTCACAAAGAATACGTAAAATATTTGTTGAGTTTTTGCAAGAATACCGAATATTTGATTTTATCAACAAATCATTGATTTGTGCCCGAATACTAATTTGGATTGCAATTTTGAGAATACTTCAACAATTAATATTTTATTTCAATTCAAAAACATCTACCTTACCATTAAGGCTACAACCCATATTTAAAACAACAAATAAACCTAATTAACAACTAATCCTAATAAATGACTAATTTTAATTAATGACTAATCTTAATTAACAACTAACACTAGATAAATAAAAATAAAAAATCATAATTGAAATTGAATTCTGCATTATTTAATAAAGAAAATACTAACTAAAAAAATTTAGAATTAACTTTTCATCATTCTCCTTCAATTGACAAAGATTTGTCCTGGAATCTTGTAATATCTTTTTCTTCCAATTTTCCGTAATGCCAATATTTTACTTGGAAAATTTGCAGAGCACACAACAGAAAACTCTTCAAATGAAAGTCGAACTATAACAGGGCACCCAATAGAAAATTAGGGTTGGGCATGGTCCGATTCGGTTCG
>CAIGRN010062957.1:0-20214 GCA_903798345.1 Fraxinus anomala
TTCGTCTTGACACTTCTATCAACACGTACGCGTATATTCAATGTTATTTCTTTTTCTTCTTGTTATCGTTACTACAGCTCAAGACTTCATTTTGAATTATTATTTACTCTATTAGCCGTTTTAAATTATTCCTTTCCAAATGAAGAGTGATTATTCAATATATAATATACATATATTTTCTTTAAGAATCTTCAAGAACTAGAAAAAGACAGAGAATTACAGGGGATTCCACATTTGACTTTAATAGGAAAAATTGTACTATTGGTCCTCAACTTATTTTTCTGTTAACAATTTAGTTTTGAACTTTTAATAGGAGTCGGTTGATCTATGATAAACTGCGATTGGACATATTACCCGACTAATAGGTTCGATTCAAATGGACTCAAGTCATTTTCGGGAAGTCGGGTTGATTTCAAGTTGCCTTGGACCTTATTAGAAACCTCGATTTAAGGCGCCTTTTCATAATTAGCAATTAGTTTTTCGTATATAAAATATGCATGAAATTAGATAACCCGAATTGACTTCGGTCAGGTTGATGAATTGGTCGGGTCTATTTTCGGATTGAAATTTCATACAATTCAAAAAGTCACTTCGATGGTTTATTCTTATCAAGAATTATTTAAAAGGGTTAAATTTATCGATGGTCACCCAACTTTATATATTAGTTTCACTGTAACCAATCAATTTGATTTTGTTTCATCATAACCATCCAATATTATACTTAAAGGGTGTTTGACATATTAAAATTAGATTTTTAGTAGATTGTGATAAAAAAATTTGAAATGTGTTGTTGAAAAGTTGTGAGACCCGTGAAATATGTAGTTAATATTGATTGTTTGACTTTGACTTGAATTAAAATTAGATTTTATTATTTTAATCTGGACCAAACATGGGCATAGTGTCATCATGTCCACTCAATTTTATATAACGTTTTATTATGACTATTCAACTTATTTTCACAAATTTTAAAAATTGTAAAACGGTAACTTTGCATTATATATATATAATAATTTTTTTAAAAACAAATAAAATAACAACTTATTTAAAAAAATGTTACTTAAAAAATAAAATAAAAACTTATTTAAAAAAAACGTTACATAGAAAATAAAATAAAAAAAAATTTATTAAAAAAAAAGCTTTTAAAATTTAAAAAATATTTTTATTTTATATATATAATGTAAAGTTACCATTTTACCAATTTTAAACTTAATGAAAATGGTGAAAAGAAGTTGGATGATCATAGTGAAATATTATGTAAAATTGAATGGCTATGGTGAAATAAAATCAAATGGGTGATCATGAAGATACTAAGTATAAAGTTAAGTGACTATGATAAAATAAAATAAAATTGGGTGATCGTGAAAATACTAAGTATAAAATTAGATGATCTGAAAATAACCCTTGTTTAAATCTTTGTTAAATAATCACTACTTAAGACCCTTATTACATAGGAATAATAGTGATGGTGCAATGTTATGGACTGGAGTGTGAAGAAAATGTGAGGATGCGCCATAAAACGCGTGGGGAGTTATCCAAACACGAGAGTTATGAGGGCGAGTCAGTATCCCCATAGACACTTTCTCATGCTTCCCTACAATTGACAGGACTTTCTCCACGCGTACAAGGAGGCGCGTTCACTTCTTTTCTCTCTAGTTTCCATTTCTACCCCTCCTTCCTCCGTGCCATAGCCCAAGAAGAGCAGAAACTTGTGGAAAAACGGTGGGTAAACCTGACAAATGTAATCATCTGGTGAAAACCAAAAGTAGGGAGGGACCGGCAGGGGCTGTGGTGATTTAAGGTTGAAATTATGAAAGAAAAAGATCTATTTTTTTTTCCAAAATAAAGAGAAAAAAATCAGAAAAAAGCTATAATCCAAGAAAATTAAGCAAATAAGCACATCTTGAAGAAGGGAACAGCCACCAGAAAGATAGATTTGCGTTCTTTAACGCCATCACTGCTTTTTTTCCCCCCTTTCTTTATCTCTTCACTTCACTTTGGGCCTATTTTCAAGATTTTAATCACTGACCCCTCACAAATACTCAATCCTTTCTCTACTTTTACTTTTCTTTTGCTTTATTTTTCATCAAAGCAATAGCAGCTATACTTCATGTAAGCATCAATGAGGCATAATTTTTAGACTTTTTATTCATTTCTACACATGTACTTGTAAAGTTTTCAACTTTAGGTCAGCGTGTATACTTGTATAGCTATACTTGTTTTGGGTATTTTGGTATTACTATTTTGACACTTTTTTGTAGGTGATTCTTGATCGATAATGTTTGCTGGGTTTTGTAGATCATGCCCAGATCTTGTTACTTGCCGATCTAGCTGAATACTTAATTGGGAATCTTTGTTGAATTCGGAAAAAAGGAAGCTGGGGTAAGTTGGAATTATGATTTACTGGGGTTTCTCAGGGCGATTAGATCATGTAGAGGTCAATGTTGTAGAAACTCATTCTAATATTCTTTGTAAAATTTTGGTAAATTTTAACTTTAGTTTGTTTTGTGAATCTGGGTTTTCACTATTTGGTATAACAGTGACTTGCGATTTATATTAAATGAGAGTGGAGTTAATAATTTTGTGGGTGGACTTTACACATCCTTTCTTATTATTAAGGAAGATTGAATTTTTTATTGGTGTTTCCTTGAGTTATGAGAGTAAGTGTGGCTTGTACAGTTCTTGCTGGTGTGGTTTTTTCTTCTTGAGGACTCTGTTTATTTTCCTTCCTTTCTTCTCTTAAATTTTACAGGCCTTGGGCTGGTACAAATGGAAGTATGTTGATCATGCATGTTTCCTTTTGGTGGTGGAGCTAATACTGAATTCAAAGGGGGATTATATCCTCATTGAATAGCAGCAGTGGTAGATTTTTTTCCTGCTGATAGGGTTGCTGCATGTTTTTTTACATCTTTCACTGTCTACAGTGTGCCTTCTGGTATTTTGATTGGTATGCACGGCTGAGTTCGATTGAAGAAGATTGTCATTTGTAGTTCTAAGCAATGATTAAAAATATACTCAATAGGCTTCCAAAGAAACAAGCTAAGATAACAGAGAATCGTGAAGGAGGATCCTCTGCATTCTCTTCAAATGCTTTGACTAATTCGAGAAGCACTGCTGGTTCTCGGTTGGGCAATTCAAATGCTGGATCTCTTTCGGGGTTGAATTCAAATTTTAATTCTGGTCTAAATCATGGAAATAAAATTTCTGATGCAGTAAGAGTCAACGGTAATGCAGGAATTGTACCGTACGAGGCACTTCCTGGTTTTAGAGATGTCCCAAATGCAGAGAAGCAAACCTTGTTTATCAAAAAGCTGAACTTGTGCTGTGTAGCCTTTGATTTTACTGACCCGACAAAAAACTTGAAAGAGAAAGACATCAAGCGGCAGACATTGGTGGAGCTTGTTGACTACATCACTTCTGCCAATGGGAAATTCACAGAAACTGTTATGCAAGAGATTGTAAAAATGGTATCCATAAATTTGTTCAGGACACTCTCTACTCAGCCTCGTGAAAACAAAGTCTTAGAAGCCTTTGATTTGGAAGAAGAGGAACCATTGATGGATCCTGTCTGGCCCCATTTGCAAATTGTCTATGAATTCCTTCTCAGGTTTGTGGCTTCACCAGAGACAGATGCAAAGCTGGCCAAGCGGTACATTGATCACTCCTTTGTTCTAAGGTTATTAGATCTTTTTGATTCAGAAGATCCCAGAGAAAGGGAGTACTTGAAAACAGTTCTGCATCGCATATATGGAAAGTTCATGGTGCACCGCCCGTTCATTCGAAAAGCAATCAATAATATATTCTACCGGTTCATTTTTGAAACTGAGAAACATAATGGAATTGCAGAGCTGTTAGAAATTTTAGGCAGTATAATAAATGGATTTGCACTGCCATTGAAGGAAGAGCACAAACTTTTCCTTGTTCGAGCTCTCATTCCGCTTCATAAACCGAAATGCATACCCATGTACCATCAGCAGCTATCTTATTGCATCACTCAATTCGTGGAGAAGGACTGCAAACTTGCTGATACTGTTATTAGGGGCCTATTGAAATATTGGCCAATCACTAACAGTTCAAAGGAGGTTATGTTTTTAGGTGAACTCGAGGAAGTCTTGGAAGCAACTCAGCCTCCAGAGTTCCAGCGGTGTATGGTTCCATTGTTCCGCCAGATTGGGCGTTGCCTGAGCAGTTCACATTTCCAGGTTGGTTGTTCATCCAGGTTCTTTCAACTTGTTATGAGTTTCTGTTGATTTTGTATGAGCTACTTTATGCTCCATTTGACTAAGCCCCACCGTTTATACTTTCATCGAGCTTCATACCATTAATTGTTTTTCTACTAATCATTACTGACTTGATGGGTTGCTTCGAAAAATTGAGCACTTTTAATTCCTTTTGACTTGCAGTACATATTTTTATAGAGGGAATGATTGTATCAGTACTTTAAAAGAAACTCCCTTGTGGTTATTGCCTAATAAAAATATTCCATGCATCTCACATGAAGAATTAATATGCAAACAGTTCCATTAGCTAGTAAAATGTTCATTGTTGTAGAATTTCCACTTATATAGTCTATTTTTTGGTGCTATATCCTTTTATACTTGATTCATGTCCTCTTTTTCACTTTTTTATTAAATTACTTATCATAAAAAATTATGGGTTTGTCCACAGTTGGCAAGGGATGTATAAGGTGAAGTACTTATCAAGTGGTGACCTCATATATACAAGACATGCTTTGTTTTCACCCTTGAAATTTTAAGGGGCACAGGGGCAGCTGATTATTCACAGCAGGATGGCAAAAAGTGTTAATTTGTATGGCAGGCTTCCCTACTGTTTTAGCTTAGGTTATTATACGAGTGGCAATAGAACTTGAGAGTCACAATTTTAGACGAAAGCCACTCTGAGATGTGGCATATTATAGTTAATTATCCCTCCACTTAGAAAATAGTACACCCTCCAATCTCCATCCATGAATGGGCGACCTTATTTCTTTCTTTGGATGTCCAGTAATAGTACCTCTTTCCAAAAATAGATAACATCTTTCATCAAATTTCTTATTTGATGTGATTTCTGAGGATTTATTTTGGTTTGAGGTATAGACAAGAAACAAAATTTCTATATGATTTTTTGTTATTATATAGATTTAGGAAAAACAGTGATAAGGTATCTAGGAAAACACATGGATGAGTGACCCTGTTCCTTTTTCAGGATGTCCATTAATAAAAACCTCTTTCCAAAAAGAGCTACTATCTTCCAAAAAATTGCTTATGATGTGGTGAGGCTCGTACGTCCAGTTTGTGTATGCTTCTGGAGATTATTTTAAGTGAAAATTGATTATTTTAAAGTATGTGCTCTTACAAGAGGGGAAATTTATTATTTAAGTGTATGCTTTACTTCAATTTGAGCTTTTTTTTAAATGAAAAAATTGTATTATGTAATAGTATTTTTTGAGAATGTGTGATTTAAAAGTAGATAAAAATTTTAGATTTATGAGTGTAATTACTTTATTGAAAAAATAATTGTATTTTGTAATATTATTTTTTGATAATTTGAAATTTAAAAGTAGGTAAAAATTTTAGATTTATGAGTGTTATTATTTTATTGAAAAAATAATTGTATTTTGTAATATTATTTTTTGAGAATGTGCATGAACGTGTGCCAAATGATTTGTGGAGGGGAATTGGTTGATTAAATGGATTTTTAGGACCAGTTGCTGCTATTGTAATTAATTATGTCATTTCTAACTTTTATTTTAATTTTGTACTTTTATCATGTAAATTTATGTTGTTTTTGTTTTTTTTTTGGCCCGAGCTGAGCCAATAGCTTGGATGAAAAATTGAGGTTTGGCTCGAGCTTTACCGAGCCCGAGCTGAGCAGATCGATTTTTTTTTTTTTTAAATTCGTGAAATTCTAAATTCTTTTTAATAATATAAATTTTGTGTGATTTATACTAATTATAGATTTAAAAAAAGTTACAACCCTCCTTTTTCAGGGCAAAAAATGGCCCGTAAAGTCACAGACCAAAAATAGCCTGTCACACATCCCAATGTGGTTTGTGGAGCCACGCAGGCTATCTCAAGCTCGGGCTGTTGCCCGGCATCCAAGAGCCGAGCCGGATCAGCCTTTTTTTCGATCGAGCCACGGGCGCCCGAGTCGACGAGCTAGATTGACATCCTTAATTTCATGTGACGTGTTTTATTTTTTAACAATTTGCTACTTATTTTTTATTTAACTTTGAACACGTGAATTTTTGGGGGAAAAAATTGAAATTTGAATGACGTACTCATGTACCCGTGTCCGAAATTTGGACTATTTTTAGCCATATACCCATATCCTACATTTTAGAAAATGAAAGATCCGATATTTAGATACGTACTCGTACCCGATATACGTACCCAAGTTCGAGCATTATAGATTAAAAGTATGATCATGAGATATGGTGAAGGTACTAGGATTCAATTTTTTGTTACTATAAACTTAGTGTAAAGTTTTCACCTGAGTCTTTATCCTGTTTTAGTATTCAAGATGAGGTCTCTTGGCATAATTTATCTGTTCTTAACGTATAATTTGGATTAAGATTGGGAGAGAACAAATCTGAAGATAGAATTGTGGAGGAGGCATATTGGAATCTAAAGGTTTTTGGTTAAGTAGAATCTAGAAGAAATATATGGAATGTCCTTTGATTCGTTATGAAAAGAAGGGTAGATCATGTCAAAGATGAACTGTGTATTAACTGAGTCTTGAATTAACGAGGACCAGCTCAAGTAGCAGATGTTTATTCCCGGGATTGTCTTGGGTTGAATTGAGATTATTATTGGACTGTTATTAGTAAATTAATTGTTGATGTTTTAGTGCATTTTTGGCCAAGCCTAAATTAAAATTTATGTTGGTCAAACATACTATTCATCCACACATTTCTTAAGAGCTACAACTACTACCAATTTATTAACTACATCCAGTAGGACCCCACAACCTTTAATCACTTATATTTTAATTTAAGCACCTTCAATCATGCTCTTGTAATGATATCGTTTCGATTTTATAGCTTATACTTGTATCGCTTTGCTCGATAGTAACAAGAATATTTTTTTACTTTACTGTGGCCAAAGTATATATGTGTGTGTGTGTTATGTGCTTCGCTTCAAATTTATATCTAGCAAATCTTACATGTAGCACAGACACAGTAGTCATTTGGTATTAAAACTTGAGTATGTATTCATCTTTTTTTTTTTTTTGTGGGGTGGGGGGGTGTACAGATCATCTTTGATTTGCAATTAGCTATTTTAGTTGATTGACAAAAAAAAAAAAAAAAAGGCTGTCAATGAGGGCCATCAGAACTGGGGAGGTTATGTATCTTGATGGTGGCATATATCAACTTGAGGTGCACAAAGCTTGACTGCATATTGAGATTTATAGCTGGGCTAGTTCTGTTTAATTTGAGATGGTGAAAATGTATAACTACAGGAAACTGGCACCATTGATGCAATCCATAGTAATGTCCCTGAGCTTGCCTGTTCATTACTCAGCCTTTGTCCGAACACCTAAACAGCTATTTCCCGGATTGCCTATTTTACTTTTATTGTTTTATGTTTGTTAGGAATGTGTATAAACCTTAAATTTGTCCCCTCAAGAATTTCCCTATTTTCTGCCCTTTATCCTTGTGAGTCCTTTCAGAGCATGCTCTATTAGTTGTATAAGAAATATTTGAACTGAATAAACTAGGGGCAAATATGTGAAATATGTAATAAGATTGAGAGTGTAAAATGTGAAAAAAGTTTTTACTTGCATTCTGTTGTCTCTATTTTCTTTTGCTAGCCACTTGTGTGCTGCAACCCCAAGATGAATAGAAAGAAAAGGAATAGCAATTGCTTTGTGTGTGTGTATATATATATATTACTTTTCAAGGAATAGCTAAAAATACCCCCATTAAAAAGATTGTTAAAATTCTTCAATCTTCCTTTATGGAGAATTGGAATATCCATTATTTTTGCTGCTGTAAAGAATAGTCCCTTAGATTCATATTACCTATTCAAGGAATAGCCATAAATTACGACCACTAAAGATTTATGAGCCTATGTTTGGCTCCTATTTTTTCAAAACTCATTTTCAATCACATATTCTCAAATGAAATAATATTACTCGTAAATTGAAAATTTTTCCTTATCTTTTAACCCAAACAAGGGCTAAATCCTTCCTCTTGAATAATCCAGTGATTGTCACTGCTGAAAAGAATAATCCCTTGATCTCAGTTCGAAGCAAAAGGAATGATAATATGTTAATACCAATATAATTTGTTAGCTAAACATAGTAAATTTACATAATATAATGTGTTTCCAATAATTTTTTTAAAGTAAACATAGTAAATTGAAATAATGCAATGAATACATATGGAACTACCTTGTCTAGAAGCTTAAGCTCTGGTGAGAGGAGAAATTAATTTAACACATTCCTCACGTGCAAGCTAGTTTGAATTTTGTCTTCAACAGTACATTCCCTCACCATTTCTGTCCAAAGTTCTTGCAGTGCCTTAGAAATTTGCTTAATCTCCTTTAACAAGTTATTGGAGTTGTCTTTATTCTACTTTCTATAAAGCCTGTACCTTTAGTGTGAGGGAAAAAAAAATTAAAATATAATCATTTTATCCCCGCTGCAACTTTGGAACTTCTGTATTTTGTCTCCGTCACCTTTCTGCAGTTAAAACTTAATCGAATTCTTCTTTGGCTCAAATATAATTTCACCGTCATAATATGAAGTTTATAACATACCACATTTATTATTTTTAGTATCCAAGTTATTTTCTGTAGTTTCATCACTCTACAGGCATGTGGTGTAAGATTTAGTGCCGAACCTTGATGTCCTTTCAAGCATTTGTAGGATTCATTCGTTGGCATCCTTCGCTATTCCACTTTAATGTGCGCACACGAGTCCGTAGGATTAATATCCTTGATAGCTTTCCTAGTCTCATGTTATTCAAGTGGCATATTGAGGACTTGGAAATATTTGTCCGTTGGATTAAAAATCGGTTATATATCGTTTTCCCTCTTCTTGTCCTCCTTTCCTTTCTAAATCTGACATTGGTTGATTGAGGTTGAATTTTCTAATCCATTCATTTCATTTTTACTGTTTGAAGTATGAAATCTCTTCCACAAGTTATCTAACTCTTGTTTCCACAGGTGGCAGAGAGGGCGTTGTTTTTATGGAACAACGATCATATCGAGAACCTAATCAAACAAAACCGTAAAGTTATACTGCCAATTATCTTTCCTTCCTTGGAGAAGAATGTGACAAACCACTGGAACCAGGCCGTGCGAAGCTTGACACTAAATGTCCGGAAAATCTTCTCTGATGTCGATCCTGAGCTCTTTGAGGAGTGTTTGCTCAAGTTCCAAGAAGATGAAGCAAGAGAAAAAGAAATGGAGACTAAGCGTGAATCAACATGGAGGCGCTTGGAAGAAATTGCTGCAATGAAAGCTGCCAGCAACGAACCAGTGCTCGTCCCTAGCAAATTCAAAGCCAACACACCATCTGGTCAAAAACTATGAATGGAGGTTGAATTTCGACACTTCTAAAATTCTCACCTTCTTATGCTTCCCGATATTCGGCCCATCAATTCGTGCAGGGTGAAGGACCCTGCTGTGTGGGAATGGATCGGTCGAACTCTGATATGGAAACGAGGACTGTAAATATAGAATTGGTGGGAAACAGAAGAGGTTTTATGGAGGAAATTTGTTTAGTGCTATTGGCCTTTTTTCATTGTTAGTTCTTAGAATGATGACGTTGAAATTAAGATTTCCATTTTGCCAGTATCTATTTACATAAATCTTGAACTTGGTTTCATTTGTGTAATCTGTTTCTTGATCATACATAATTTATTATCATAATGTCTGAGAATCATGAATTGTACCTTAAATTACTTCGTGCGTCTAAGTTGAACCAAGAAATAATGTAGTGCTCGATATTAGACAACGGATATTCTGAACACCCTCCTCGACTCACATCCATTCCAAAAGTATTTTGAAAAAGAACAAATAAGTTACATATTCTTTTACAGATTGTTGAGGTGGTAAAAAGAATGTGAGGGACTTCTATATTTTTAGTTGGTTGGTAAAATTTTGATTCAATCATATCTCGTCACATTATTTGTTGATAAATAAATATGTAAGTTGTGATATACATATAGCCGGTTTGTTTATTTCCCTTCAAGTTTTTCTTTATACCTTTCCTCCATCTTTAAGCAATAATTATTAGGGTTCGTTTGGCATGAATTTTGAAAAGTTAAAATGAGTTTTTGATACTCAAATTTACTTTTTGACCCATTTGATTAATTTTATGAAAATGTTTTTTTTATTAATTAGCAGAGTTTTTAGAGAAATCTAATTCAATATGACTTTCTTTAAAGGTACTTCAATAGAAAACTCTTTAAAATTTAGTTTTCAAATAAAAATTAATATGGTTTCCTTCAAAAGCTCTTTTACAAGAAGTTAAAAAAATAAAGTCATATCAAACGAGTTCTTAAAATAAATGATTAAGCTGTATGTACACTGTTGTTTACATTCTACTTGACATTTCCTTTTATGTGTCAAAATTTGGACAGTGATGTGATAGTGTTGTAAAAATCAATGGTTTTCGTGTACGTCATAGAGAAGAGTGTCAAATTTAATATAAATGATGTAGAATGGGTAGTTTATTAACAGAAGTTAGAAACAAGACTTCCCCAATTAGAGTTGTACGTCATGACTTTCTCGCACTTTTCGTTCAATTGGTTTAATTACAATATAAATATAAAACCACTTCACAAGAAACAACTACAACCGGCTACACCTGATCCAGCTCCCCAATGAGTCAGGTGCTGTCACGTCACATGTACCTGACACGACAGCTTAAGAACAAACAAAAAGACAGCGCAAACATTTAGCACTTCAATTTTCCCCCAACATCGAAACCAAAAAACCCTATTATGTTATCCCATGTAAGTAAACCCATACAATATTAAACCCCTATCTTATGATCATTTTATGCTCTGATTAGATCACATAAAGTATAGAGGAAGATTATATGATCATCTTTGATTAATATTTTATATATATATATCTTTACCTGAAATGCCGAGCATTGGTGTGAAATTTTACAGTGTTTTCTTCAAATTCATGCTAAAGCATCGGTTACAAAGCCGATTACAGGCACCGGAAAACGATATCAGCGGCGGCGGAGGCACCTCCTTCGGAGTAACGTCACGGCCGGAGGAGGAGACGGCCGCCGCTGCGAATCCTTCATTTACTGATGGAGTTGCCACGAAGGATATCCACATCGATCCTTTAACGTCTCTGTCAATCCGTATTTTCCTTCCGGATACATGCTTCCATCCTCCCGAAGCTGTCTCCAGGTCTCGATCGAGGGTCGTGACTGCTGGATCCGATCCAACTCAAATACTGTTCCGCCGCAACAGCTATGGGTCGTCGAATAACTCCGTTTCTAGCAGCAACGGTGTAATTGTGAAGCGTGATCAGAATCATGATAGTTTTAGGAGGAATAACTGCGGGTGTAGTATTGTTGATAGGAGTTTGAAATCGGAGAATGGAATTTACAGAGGGTACAATCCGATAGGAAATAATTGTCGAAAAATGCCGGTGATGTTGCAGTTCCACGGTGGAGGATTTGTGAGTGGGAGCAATGATTCAGTGGCTAATGATTTCTTCTGTCGTCGGATTGCAAAGTTGTGTGATGTGATCGTGTTGGCCGTGGGGTATAGACTGGCGCCAGAGAATAAATACCCAGCGGCATTTGAAGATGGGTTGAAGGTGCTGCATTGGATGGCAAAGCAGGCCAATTTGGCAGAATGTGGTAAATCCTTGGGGAGTACGCTGGTTGGGGGGACAGATATGAGGAAATCGGATGGTCATTGGTATGTTGCCGATGCCTTTGGAGCGTCAATGTTGGAGCCATGGTTGGCTGCTCATGGAGATCCATCAAGGTCAGGTTTGAATCCAAGCGACTTTTCTTATGTTTACTAATTATCTTTTCAATGAGCTTAGCTAAAGATTTTATCTGGGAGTTATTACTAAGTTTTTTGGTAAGGATTCTAGTTTTCATTTGGTTTCCTTTTGAATGAATAAACTTGACTGATATAATTGGCAACCAGAAAATTGAAATGTAATAACAGAAGAATATGAATTTGACTTGTAGGGTTGCTTAATTATGAATTCCACAAATAGCTACAGTATGGGTTGAAAAGTAATCAAATGCAAAAGTTTCTCTTGGTTAAGAGTTATGTGTGACAGAATGATTGATTTGTCTTGCTCAAGCTTAAAGATGAAGAAGATGAACAACTGTTATTCTTTTTGCTGGAGTTTCTACTTCTATTCTTGTGGATGTCAAGTCTTTCGATCACAACATCAAACAGAAACCAGCTAAACTTTTACGGATTATTTTTTCGAGTTTTATTGAATAGTAGTAGGAAGCCCACTCACGACTTTTATTCAAAACTTCCAAACTCTTGGAGTTATATTTGCTTGACTGCTATGTTTAGGTGTAATATATTATCTGTTTCTCTCTGTTTTTTGATATCACTTTCAACTTGTCGACATTTTTGTATGTTGTATATGCTTTAGAGAACATAATCGACTTTTTGATGAATTTTTGTTACTTTAATTTTTCTCTTTTCTGTTTTGGTTATATACTTATAATTACTAAATCTGAAGTATAGATTAGGATTAAGTGGGTTAAACTAAGGCATGTAGTTTTCTTTTGAGAATTTTATGTAGGCATGCAGGGTAGATTTTAGCCTCTAGATTTAAGATAATGCTTCTAAATGGAATATGTTCTCTCTTTTATAGTATATTTGTAATTAATGCCAGTTTTTAATATGGCCCTTTGCTTTCCTGCCTTGATGTCTTTGTTCTTCATCTTCAATGTAATTACATCGAGAGCTTTATTCACTTGATAAATGGACTTCAATGCTTGGTTTGCATTGTTCTTGAGAAAATGCCATCTTGCTACACTTAGTAATTTCTCTTCCACCGTATGGATTTCAATAGTTGCAAAAAATTTCTAATAACTATTGCTGCTTGGCTTATTTAGTGTGGCTTTTGTATTGAATACGCTTCAGATTTTAGATTTTTGCCTTTTGCATCAGAGAGTAAATGCATTGAAAAGCTTAACGCATGGGGTTAAAAATATAGAAGGAAGAAAAATTGAAAACAGGGAAGATAATATTAAGTTAAACCTGAATATTTACAAATGATGCATCTGATATTCTGATCGGCTGCTCTGCTTCGTTAGGTTAATCAAGTCACAATGACTGAGTTCAAATTATTATGAGATTTCTCGTAAACATTTGTGATGAAGTGAATGGATTGGTAATAGCCTACCTTTCATATTATATTATGGTTGAGACTTTACACACAGCCACTCCATTTTTAAATGCCTCTCCCCTAGCCTCTGCCACTCTTTTGAACACGAGAATGGCCTAGAGTAATAACACCACAGGTCCAAATTTAACTATGCCTGCCCTTGTGTATGTAATGTATGCTTTTAGGTTTCTTGTATCCAAAAAACCTTTTTATATCAATTAATAACTTTGTGACTTGGAACAGATGTGTACTTCTTGGGATGAGTTGTGGAGGAAATATTGCTGACTATGTCGCACGGAAATCAGTAGAGGCTGGTAAGCTTTTGGATCCAGTAAAGGTGGTGGCGCAGGTTTTGATGTATCCTTTTTTCATTGGAAGTAAACCTACACATTCTGAGATAAAACTCGCAAATTCCTATTTCTTTGATAAAGCTATGTGCATACTTGCATGGAAACTTCTCTTGTCCGAAGAGGAGTTCAGCCTGGATCACCCTTCTGCCAACCCTCTTGTTTCAGAGAGAGGACCACCTTTGAAGCAGATGCCCCCAACACTGACAGTGGTTGCTGAGCACGACTTGATGAGAGATCGAGCCATTGCTTACTCAGAGGAGCTTCGGAAAGTAAATGTGGATGCACCTGTTCTCGAGTACAAGGATGCAGTTCATGAATTTGCAACTCTTGATATGCTTCTTAAGACCCCTCAGGCCCAGGCTTGTGCTGAAGACATCTCCATTTGGGTTAAGAAACATATATCACTTAGAGGCCACGAGTTCTCCTACTGAGTTGCATACATGAAATCCTGACAGTAGCACTTGCATTATTAGCATGTTTTGCACGTTGGATGCGACAACGTTGGACAGGATTAAGGAGGAAAAATAAGTAAAAATTTAGTCCAGTGTACTGTATAGTACTGTCTAAAACTTTTACTAAAAATACCATGTATGTCTCAATGATTGATGAATCACTTGTTGGGGGGGTATGTAACTGTTGTCTCATGTCTATCAAATTTTGTTGATCAGAATTATTACACAAGTAAAACAATTATTCAACACAGATACATAGTACCGTAATGATCTCCAAATGTAATCTTCGGACACGAGCTATAACAATGACAGAGGAACATAAACAAAATAAGGTGACAATAGACCATAGAAGAAGAGAAACCTAGTATAATAGAGAGAGGAGGGTGATAGGGCAACCAGTACTAGAATTGAGACAATTAAATCAGGTGAAAATTCAGCAGCAGAAGAGGGAAGACGATGTCCAGATTCAGGAGAAGGTGCCGGTGCAGGGGCGTGCATATGAGAATGTGATGCGCCTTCATATATGCTCGTCATCAGTGCCAAAACCGAGAGGATTATGAAAAATGTGGCAAATGGAGACAATGATCTTCCGGCAAGATTGGCTGAATAACTGAGGCTATTAGTGGGGAGATATTTAGGACTTAAAACATGGGTAACTGGCCAAAGTGCAAGTTAGCCTGCACCACCATGATATATAGTCAATTCAACGATGAATGTTTAGTTAGGTTGATTCAGATTTTTGTTTCTACAAAGTGATATAATAATTCAGACTTATAGAAATGATCAGATCGTGGTGATGTACAAGAGGAGTCAATACACGCTAACTCGTCATTGTCATTGTCATTATCAGAAGACTGACTATATGGTAGCATGTACCAAGAAGAAATTTCCACTAAATTCATTTGAATTGTCAAAAATTTTGCATTTCTGTAAATTAGTATTTTCATTTTTCTTTTATGATCGAGCAGGACAACTTTGCTCAAGACCAGAATAATTCCCCCCATCTGGACTCACTTTCAAAGCTCGAAATGAAGAACAAACTCAAGTGGATGTCATTTTCAAGTTTTGCCATTGATTAACAAATAAGATGATGAATTGGGAGACAGTAACCACTCTGTAGGAATTTTTTTTGTCACTTTAAATATTCTGTCCTGCACTAATAATGAATTTGGAACTTAATGTGGACTTTTAAACTGTACATTTGTGACAGTTTGAAGAAGTTGTACAGAACTATGAGAATAAGTACAAGGTGCTTAGGGTCAAATGTCTGATCGATCACGAAAGTACAGAAATTGCTCGAGAGATTGATTTCTTCAAATCAACATCTAAATGCTGCTTTAAAATTTTCATTTCTTTCTGGGTTGTTTAGTTAAATATATGTACAAACAATGAATATGTAATAGTTTTCTGTGTATGCAGCTAGCAGTATATTGGTAGTGGAAGTACACAACACAAAAAAGAGAGAGAATCTAAAGAAATATAAAAAGAAGACAGACTCCTCCAAATTCACAGCAGCACTCTTCTATCACTTGTGCTCATTGGGTGCTGCCATGGCAATCGACCTGTTTTCGGGTCAGTGAACATCTTCAATACACGATCCCTTAAGCCCGTGTCTTCAACCTCGCAAAATCTGGTCGACCAATCGTCTGGCTCAACAGCTTTTGTACCTAAACCTGGTGTTCGATCCTTGGAACCAACGTTTTGTTTTTGCTGCCAATCGGACACATAGGTAGCCACTCTCCTATAGAATTTCTCCTTGAACACTTCCCATACTTGGTACTTATAGTGATTTATCACCAGCACATTTCGATCCATATTGGCGTACTGGAACCCAGCCTGCAAGTGAAAGTGGTGCACCACGTTGATCAATGAAGAATTCAGTGCCTCGGGCCTCATTATACTCTTGTGCCTTTCCCAACCAGCCAACCGGCAAGTGTACCCTACAGTCACGCCTTTCACGGGAACTTTTTTAAGACCTGAGGGGCCAAAACTGTGGCACGATACACGTAATTCAGCTACCTTACTAGGCCTAGATTGATTCCTAACAACATCATACATTGACAACCCCAAAGAAAAGTGAAAGAACTCATCAACGTCAATGAATCCAACCCACTCACACGAATCCCTAGCACGGAGCGCACAATGCGCAAACCCTGCCTCTTGAGTCTTGATCCAAGGCCACACATGTCGAGTAACATTATAATTTGCACCCACTAATAACTCGACCACATCTTCAACATTGTCGTCACTATTGTTATCATATAGAAACCAACGTTGAACCCCTATTCGGGAATGATACACGATCCATTCGGGCAAAAACCTAGCTTGATTCCTCAACATTGTACATATGCACATCTCATGCTGTTTCTTGGACGATGGTCTAGGGTCGGACAATCGTACTTTCGGCCGTGCAATAGACTTGAGTGTCTGTCTACCAACCATCCTAATTGAAACCTTAATACTAGTATTAAATCTTTGTGGACTATTCAATATGCTCAAAGGGGTTTTGCATCTTACAATTTCTTGAGCAACCGATACAACCTCGGACCACAAAACAAATTTTGGTTTCCTCAAATCCCAGCCGTACAAGCACTTGAATTTAGATGGATCAGAAACTCTTCCTGACCGTAGACTAAGCCCTTTAACAAAAACAACAGTGGTGTTATCACGATCAATTATAGCTTCATAAGCCAATGAATCCCACCTAAGTGTGGTGGGCGCAGGCAGGAGGTTACCGTTGGATTTAAGCGCAAGAGACACTATCGTGCCACGTGGCTGACGCGGGCACCGTACAGTCTGGTGATCGGAATATTGACCGTCCAATGATACTGGAGAGAGCTTGAGTTGGGGCTTAGATGAGTTGGGTAGCAAATATATACAGTCTATGTCATCTTTGGTAAATAAGAGAGTGGATGAAGGGTATTTTAGGTAAACCAAAGCCTGGTCTGGAAAAATAACGGTTTCTTGAATTGAGATAGCCGAAGTTGAAGGTGACTCGACGGCGACCACTTTCATCGGCGGCATCCTCCATGTCGACACCAATCTTGGATGATACCTTTCTGCTTCGATCCAAAAAACAAATAATCATAAATTGCAATAAATTTAATGCAAACACAGAAAAAGAAATTTTGATTAAACTACCGAAAAAGTATTTCTCCAAGATTTTAGCACAAGATGTTACCTCTGAAGAACAACCGGAGAGTGGATAAAGTGAAGCCGGATAAGAAGAGAAGAAGAAGGGTACACCGGAAAAAAGAGGCCCACGGCACAAAACTACGTTTCTTACGATCTTTCATTCCCACGATCCAAACAAATAACCACCAAGACCCAAATTCCAAAAACCAGATTCTGCTTTATTTTCATTCATTAAATCCCCTTCTTGAATGATATACTACTATATATAATTCCACTAGTATACTACAGTATGATTTGTATATCTGTCTTTTTCAGTGAGTAAAATTTGTTCGGGTGATGAATTTTAGTTTGTTTGAATTCTATACTGTAATGGAATTCAAAGGAGAAAGATTGAGAAGGATGAATCGGTGTTATAGGATAATGAAGAGAAGAAAGGGACGGGTTGAAGCACACCTGTATTTTCGTCTATCCGCTATTGTCGGCTCCTTTTTGGTACGCTTTGAATTAGAAAAATACGCTCTCGTTTGAGCCCATTATTCTCAAAATTTACGTTTTCAACATTGAGCCCCGTTGGATCCAAGTTACTTGAAAGATTCCTTCTTTCAAAATTCATTTTCAATCACACTTTTTTAATAAAATAATATTACATATAAATTTTAAAAAAATTCCTTATTTTTTAACCATATATTTTTTATCGCATCACATCATAAAATATATTTTTTTCTCAATAATGTGCATCAAACACTCCCTCATTTTTAATTATAGATTTTTCCATAAAATAATTTTACATATAAATTTAAAATTTTTTCTTATTTTTCAACCACGTATTTTCCAACTTTTATTATTCTAGAATACATTTTCTTGGAAGCCCTATATTTCTGTTTATTTTTATTAATACGATTTTTTTTTTTTTTTTCCTTGTGCTTTAGAATACAGGTATCTTTGTGCAGCCAAAACAGTTCAGTACGCAGAATAATAAAATTATAAAAAGGAAAAAGTGCACCATGCTGGCCACTTTGGGAAATATTATCCTTGTAGCAGCCGTCGGTGGGCCCAACCTTGGACATATTCACTTATTTCAACGTCAGCTGCGTGACGGTGAAGGCACCTTCGAGGTGTAAGGCGCAGTAACGGTGCATGACAGTTTGAATTGAAATAGGCCCAGCCAAAACTAGCCTTTTAAATGGGCTAGACAACTGAAATTGGCCCACATAAATCTAGTAGTCCAAAGAAGATGTCCAAATAAGAACATTCATGCCCAAATAAGTAAACTATCAATTAAACTACTTGTACATTCTTTTTGACATCCCCTATATGTCAAAAATCTTATCATTCATGTGAAATGGTGTTTTAAAAATCAATTAAATGACGAATTCTATATCAAAGGATGTTAAATTTAATATAAAAGCTAACGTACATTTAGCATGATTGATAATTTATCCATGCCAAGAGGATTATATCCATTGATAAGTTGTAAAGAGTTTAACCAAAAATAATCTATTGGCTAACAAGTGGAAGATTTTGTTATTCTGTCATAACGTGACGCACTTCGAACTATCAATAAAAAGTGACTCGTCCAATAGTATTTAACATTCGTTACGTCTCATGTCGAAATACTACAAGTACCCTCTCGTCCCAAGCTATTGCATGAAAAACTATAGTGGAAATCCTTTTTATTTGGCGTTAACTTGGAACCACATGCTTCCATTAATTAGAGGAAAAATTACGTCCATTACCCCCCAAAAAATAATATATTAGATTAATACCCTTAAAATTAATAAGAATTATTATTTTTGTATTAATTACGTCCAAAACACCCAAAAATCCAGAAAGTCCAAAAAAGCCACAAATTGATTTTGTCATTTTTTTGAATTATTTTACTTTTAGTTTAATAGTCTTTCTTTTATCTTTTTACGGGATTGAGAGTTAATTATACCACATAAATATTGATTTAAATGTCATGATATATCACTTTTTCATGATACTTTTTAGCAGTTATATACCTAACTCCTTAAAAAAATGATATACACTTTGAACTTCATAAAATTGCTGATTAATTTAGCTTATGCATAAATATAAAGATATATCAATTATTTTATTGATAAACTTGCATATCAAAGAGAACAATGATACTTTAGTCTTTTTTAACATTGTTAAAACTTAGCTTTTTAAAAAATTGACATGAACTATACATTTCAACAAAGGTTGTTGTACGTGCATTTTATTGGAATAATAATTTCATTCATTTTGTCACTTTTATATTCTTAAGCTTCTTTTCATTTATCTTCATAACGGATGAAGATTTTAATTTTATATATATTTACAAAAAAATACAAATGAAATAGCGTGATACTGTTAAAAAAAAGTGATGAGTGTGTCACTTTTAAATTTTACCACATTAATTTATATGCAAAGACAAATAAAGTGTTATATTATCCACTTTTTAATTTGAAGTAAAGTTACATTCATATTTAAATTTTCACAAACACACGTGATAAGTATAGATTTTTTACTTATTTATGGCACTAAATCATGATATTTTATTGTCTTTTGAATAAAATTCTACCTAATTTATGTTAAATTATATTTTCTAGGTAAAACTTTATATTTTATGAATAATTGAAAAAAAGAATGCAAGATAATGGAAAAATAACAAAATCCAAAGTGTAAGGACTAAATTGGCATAAGCTGCACAAATAAATTTATTTTAAAGATTAACTTGTAGTTCACAAAAGAATTGAGAACTTAGAAAGAAGAATTAATTTAATTCGATATTGTAAGTTAATTGGGCCTCAATTAGATTTTTAAATGGACTAAATAATTGGTGATTTAGGTTATATATATATATATATATATATAAACAGTTGGACGGAAGAGAAAAGGCAGAGAAAAAAAGGCGGCCAATTCATGTACAGAAAAAAAGAAAAGGCGGCT
>CAIGRN010062970.1:0-29838 GCA_903798345.1 Fraxinus anomala
CATGCACAATTGCTCCAGTTTCAACTACAATGCAGATGTTGTCTTCTCCTTCAAGATGTCCTAAATAATATTATTAGATAGATGAAGACGAATTTGCGAAAGTGCCTTGCGATCCTTCCGTTGCTTCTCATCTGTTATCCAAGTTGTAGGCATCTTATCAAATCCCAACAACGCATCATCCAAATTCATTTGCGCTTATATAGCTCTCATCTTCATTTGCCACAACGAAAATCTTGTATTGCGATCCAACAGCGGAATATCATACTTCATGGTAGCTATCGATAACAAAAACCTTAAACAAACAAATCCTTGCTCTGCGGAATTGTTGAACATTGGCTCTAATACCACTTTAGGAATTTGAGGATGAGGCGATATGGTGCAATATGAAGTATAGATCGCACAATTGATAATCAAGAACAAGATGTAAAAGAAAAGCAAACAAGAAGAAAAAATTGGCAGAGGAACTGAGTATTTTATTAATGACAACCAATTGAGAGAAAATATAATTTCTGCAATTCAAGGTCTAATAAATTAAATGAAGAGTCTACTATTTATAGGAGACATGTCCAAACCCTAGAATAAACCTAAAATATGGAAATTAGGTCAAAAATCGTGTAAAATCTGATGCATGTCGCTCGAGTTTCAAGCGACGCTCAAGTGAGAAGCTGGCGAGAGCCCGTCGCTCGAGCGACAGCTTCACTGTTTCAATTTTGCTCGAGCGAGAGTCGAGGCGCCGTCAATCCGCCTTATTTCCTTCTTGGACCCTATTTTGACATCGTCAAACCCAATACTCCTCGATGCAAAGCCCTAAACCCAATTTGGACCGAAATTTGGGTCACAATACCCAACAATATGAAACATGCAATTGTTTTAATAGCATCATCTCATATTTTATGAACTGGTATGCGAATGCAGTTTAATTTTACTAGGTGTGAAGAATTAACTGAACTCAACCATTTCAGGTTTGCTTTTTCCGGCAATTCTTTAGGTCTGTTACCAGAGCTGACTACTTGGCAATGAGACATGGCTTCATCTCAGTATGTTCTTCAAAAGAAATGTTCGTGTAATGTTAGATATTTTATCCAAAATATTAATACTTCCCATTGAATGTGAAATCTTTATAGGTTCATTTAGCCCCTGGAAGTAAGTTTAATTTTCAGAAATACATCAAAAGGTCATTGGAAGACGACTTTAAAGTTGTTGTAGGAATCACGTATGCTTTATTTCCTCTTTATATTTGTTATTTCCTCAGTCGAATATAAAGCACCAAATATTACTTGTCTCACTTGATATCTTGGTGTTTTTTTCAGTCCAGTGCTCTGGTTATCTGCGGTGGTCTATCTGCTTCTCAATGTTTCAGGATGGCAAACTTTGTTTTGGCTGTCAATAATGCCCCTGATAGTAAGCTTTTCTTGTTATAATATTATATCCATCCTTTCTATTAGTTTCAACTAGATTTAAAAGCTAACTACTGGGTTGGTTAAAGATAATGTTAGCAGTTGGTTCAAAGCTCCAAGCAATCATAACTCAAATGGCTGTTGAAATCCAAGAAAGACATGCCGTTGTTCAAGGCATACCTCTTGTCCAAGTCTCCGACAGACATTTTTGGTTTAGCTGGCCTAAATTAGTTCTTCATCTTATCCATTTCACGCTCTTTCAGGTTGAGTGGCTACCTTTTCATTCTGTTTTCCTTTTATGTACATTGGAGCATTCTCTATTTTCTGCAAATGATGGATATTTTTACTGTTTGGTACCATGTGTTCCAAGGGCATTCAACTACATAGAACTGGCTTGGACTATACAATGCTACAAAATTTAGCTTCTTTTTCTTCCTAATAGTGTTTTGTAATGTCAAATCAACCTTACCAGACATACAAAAATGTTTCATGCACATCCTATCAAAATATTTCTTGTATTAGTTCAGTATGATAATACTTTCAACTATAAATTGCATTTATATTTGTAGTTCTGATCAGCCTTTTTCCCCCCTCTTATCTTTGTCCAGAATGCATTCGATATAACATATTTCATCTGGATATCAGTAAGGAATCTCTTTCCCTGTATTCCTTTACGTCTACTAACATAAAGTACTATGTACTCGAGGGATGAAATACATTTTTGTATTGCAGTATGAATTCGGGCTGTATTCTTGCTTCCACGACAGCATATTTTTGGCCATGCTCAGAGTTGGTCTCGGGTAATTATTGAGCTGTTTTCTCGTTAGTCCATATTCTGAAGGTTGTTCACCTGTTGAAAGAAGAAAAGAAGTAGTGGAGATTCTTGAATTTGTGTCATAAATTTTGGAAAAGGATATGAATATATTGGAATAAGCTCATTTTCCTTCTAAATTTGCAGGCTAGGAGTACAGTTTTTATGCAGTTATATAACGCTTCCACTTTATGCACTCGTGACACAGGTAATTCTCCTTGACAATCCATTTTTTTTTCGTTTCTCTTGAGGTAGTTTTTGTTCAAGAGCAATTACTTTTACTCAAGTCAGTCGAAAGAATCGTGTTCTCAAGTTTTCGTTACTGTGGTGTATTTTCAGATGGGATCAAACATGAAAAAGACTATTTTTGATGAACATACTTCCAAGGCATTGATGAGCTGGCATAAGCATGCAAAGAAGAACAAAGAGCGTCCTCCAACCCAAACATTAGGAGGGAGCCCAAGAGATTCAGTGAGCTCTTATTTTCATTCCAATGGTGGGGAAGACACTCGATCAAGTATTGAGATGATAGATGCAGAAGCACTTTCTTCTAGAACGACGGCCAACATCACTGCCAGTGTAGACATTCCTAGAGAAAATCGTGATAGTAATCAATTTGCGAATAGAGACTTGTTAACAGGCCCGTGACCAATAGCGCAAAGTGTATAGAATATAATGTGAATTATTTTACGCTTTATTTGTTCTACTCGTGTATAAACACTTCAATTTACTAACAACTACTTTATTCGTTCTACAAGTATATGCACTTCAATTTACTAAAACTAATTATTTATCTATTTATTATATTAGGAAATAACTTAAACTGAACTTCACATTTGTTCATTACCAAACAATTTTTTTCATACATTATTTGAATTATTTTTGTCCACATTTACTTGAAATCTCAGTGCAATTTCTAGTTTAGCTCAGATAAAGTGCCCATGGGCCCCACCCACTTACCCACCATTCAATTTCAAATCAGTAGTGAACCCTCGCCATTCCCCGCTCTTCCCGGCTAGTGACCTTTTTATTTTTTTAATGGATAATTAGTACATAACGTCTTTATCTTTCATTATTATTATGAAAAATTTCTCGATCTTTTATTTTTGACATTTTCATCTTTAATTACACATTTGATTGCTCAAAACATTATTTTCATCTAATTCCTTAATAAAAAGTGAAATGATCAATTAGAAGGATGCAAAAAGTGGGATTGGATGAGGAAAAAGGTATTTTTTTTACTAATTTTTTAATAATTTGTTTGAAACTCATCTGAATTTTTTTTTTTTATGAAAAAAAAAAATTAAAACTATGATTGCAATTAGTTCTATATTTTTCTTTTATTTAAATATGAGGGTATATTCGTCATTTTTTAACCTTTTTTTTAGAGAAATTGGATTAAAATGATGTTTTGTGCAATTAAAGGTATAATTAAGGGTGAAAATGTTAAAAAATGAAATGTATGAAATGAGGCCATTATATGTGCACACACTCGACAAATTTGAAATGAGGCCATTATAAAACATTTACAAAGTGTGAAATTTTGTAGGGAAAAAATTTTAAAAAAATTATTATATATTGTGTTATTGTGTTGTTTGAATTTTATTTTATTTGCGTAGTTTAATTTTTGCCTCCACTAGAATCAATTTTTGACTCCTCCATTAATTAAAATATTGTATTGATTATATTTTTGCTTAATAGCACAAAATATCCTTACGTTTGGCATGTAGTGTGCAAAACGTCTCTACATTTCAAAATTTTGTATTTTCACTCATATTTCAACGTTTCATGGCGGAAAACGTTCTTTTCACCTATTATTAATGTAAAATGACCAATATATCATCCTATATAAATAAAACAAAAAATAAAAGAAAAGAAAAATAAAGAATAAATTGCAATCTTAATCCTAAACTTTTTTTAAAATGCAAATAAAGAATATATTTACTGCAAACCCCCAAACTTTTGGACCCAGATTTGGAACTTCCCATTTGCCCCGATTCATTCATTTTTGTTCTTCTCTATGGCCGTCGACGCCTCCCCAAAATTCTCGAATTCTGATCTAATATAGGTCTCCCAATTGCCCAATTACTACCCGAAAATCGTTGTTGTCTCGCCTAGTCCGACGGCCTCCAGTTCTGTGGCACCCAAAAATAAAGAATTTTTCTGGTGGAAATCCGAATAATTCTGTGGCACACGTTGTTTTTGGGGTTTTTGCTACTGTTTGTAGTGATGCGGTGTTTACTCCTATGGATATGGTTAAGCAGAGGTTGCAATTGAGTAGCAGTGCATACAGTGGGGTGTGGGATTGCGTGAGGAAGGTATTGAGGGAAGAGGGGATTAGGGCATTTTAGGCATCTTATAGGACCATCGTGATAATGAATGCACCTTTTACGACAGTGCATTTTACCACTTAAGAGGAGGCAAAAAAGGGTTTGATAGAAATTTCTCCAACGAGCGCGAGTGATGAGAGGTTGGTGGTTCATGCTACTGCTGGAGCAGCTGCAGGAGCATTGGTGGCTGCTGTAACAATGCCACTTGATGTGGTGAAACACAATTATAGTATCGGGTAATTGAATTTAAGTTTGTTTGCTTGTATTCGAAATGTTTTGCCAAATCGAATTTGCTATTGAAGAAAATTGCTGTAAATTCTGATTTTCAAATTTGTTTGATGTTATGAACACATCTGTATGAGCGCAATGAGAGTTCAATTGCAGAGTGGTGAAATTCCAATGATTTTGGTGGCGGCGACAAGGGGTTGAAGGAGGCGGAGAGAGGCAGAGGAGAAGGGAGGGGGGGAGTTTTTTTTTTTGTTATTTTTAATATTTTTGTAAATTTTGGATTCATTTGCATTTTTTTTTGAAAAGTTTAGGAGTAAGATTTCAATTTATTTTTTATTTTTCTTTTCATTTATTTATATAGGAGGGTATATTTGTTATTTTACGTTAAAAATAGGTGAAAATGATGTTTTCCGCAATGAAACGTTGAAATATGGATGAAAATACAAAAATTTGAAACGTATGGACGTTTTGCACACTACATGCCAAACGTATAGACGTTTTGTGCTATTAAGCCATTATATTTTAGTTAGACAACTCCTACAAGTAATACATTGTTGATCTGCACATAAAAATTGAAACGAGAATGCTTGATTTTTATTGAACTTAGAAGTTACAAATTAAATTTGAGGTATATCCAGGAATCGTTGATACGATATACAGAAGGATGATGAGAGATTAAGGCCTATTTGTTTCGCATTAAAATCATATTTTAATTTAAATTAAAGTTAAACAATCAATATTAACCACATCTTTCATAGGTCCCACTACTTTTCAACCACACATTTCAAATTTTTTTATCACAATCTACTAAAAATCTAGCCCTTGTTTGACACCCATTTTGGGTGAAAAAAAATTTGAAATAGTTATTGATGGAAGATTGTGTGGTTAAAAAGTAAGGAAAATTTTTAGGTTTATGTGTAATATTATTTTATTGATAGAATGTGTGGTTGAAATGAAGAATGAGAAATATAATAAGAAAAAAAATGGGTTTCAAACAAGGGCTAGATTTTAATCCCCACCAAACACCCACTAAAGATTGAAAATGAATAGTTCTATTGACTTTTGTCAATAATTTATAATCTAAAATATAATAAGATAATTTTAGTTGAATATCTTTACTAACTTTTATTAGAAAGAAGACACAAATTATAAAATGTGAAATGCACATACAAAAACTAGTACAATTAAGAAGTTGTAATACTATATTGCCCTTATTTTTTATTATTTATAATTTCATTTTCTCACTCCTGATAACTTTTCTCATCTTTTCTAGAGAACTTTTTGTGAAAGTAGTATTATACGAGATGCGCGCGTGACAAAGAAAAGTTTACGAGAGCTGACTATGTAATTAGTATTTCCCTTTTTATGTCTATGAGCAAATTTGAGGCTATACTAAATATGTCGAGTTGAGCGCGTATGATAATTAAGGAGTTTTACAAGCGACTACATAAATCAATTCAAGCTGACCACGAGCCAACATACTATTACAAATTTAATAATTGACGATATGACATTTGATACTGACCACACCTATCAAGTCTTATCTACTAATCTCCGGTTTGACAATTATTACATTAACTTTTTTTTAAAAGTCATTTTCAATCACATATTGAGAGAGAGAGAAGGAAAAAAATAAAAATAAAAATAAAAAAGGGTAAAAGCCATCCAAACGGCCCATAATAAAACTTTAAAAGGATAAGTTTGTAAATTTTGGAAGTACGGGGTATGTCATTATCGATCTTACATTTGTCCTTTTCCTCGTTTATACATCATTAAAACTAGAAATTTGCAAGCTTTATACACAGTAGAAAAAAAAAAACACACAAATCCTCTTATTCCATCCATGCCTCTCCGTTCTCGTTTCCTCGGCGGCGTAAGTGCGTCGCCGCCGCAAGCACTTCCGTCCAACGAGTCACCTCCACCAATCGAGTCCCTCAACTCAGATTACATAATCATACTTGCGGCTCTGCTCTGCGCAGTAATCTGCGTTCTTGGCCTTGCCATCGTGGTCCGCTGCGACTGGATCCGACGCATCACTAGCAGAGCCGCTGCCGCCCTGCCAGCCGCATCCACGCCTGCCAACAAAGGACTCAAAAAGAAGGTCCTGAAGTCCATACCGAAGCTAATCTACGGCGAGGATGAGGAAGCCAAGAAGTTCTCTGACTGCGCCATTTGCCTGGCGGAGTTCGCCGTTGGAGAAGAGGTCCGCGTGCTTCCACAGTGCGGCCATGGCTTCCATGTCGTATGCGTTGACACTTGGCTCGGTTCCCACTCCTCCTGCCCCTCTTGCCGCCAGATTTTGGCCGTCAGCCGGTGTCAGAAATGCGGAAATTTGCCGGCCGCCACCTCTTCCTCCTCCACCTCCGCCGCAACCAACTACAGAGTTCAGCCTCAGCCAGCATCCAGACCAATAGACCATTTTACTACGGTTTTCCTTTAATCAAATTGTAATTACCTTAATTATTCAATACTTTATACAATAGCAGGTTCCATGGATGAATTAATTAAGGATTAGCCGAAGAAGAAGATCAATTCCATGTTAGGAAGGAAAAAGAAATACCAATTACTTCTACATGCTCGGTTCCCCCCTCCTTTTTTCTCCTTAACCCTAATTCTAATCTCTTTTCATAAATATCTGTTTTTGAGTTAATCATATGTTTGGCAAATACTCAAATTCTCAAATTATTTTATATAGTGAGATTAGTAATTGCTATTTGTTTATTGAGGATGACATCAAGTCATCGTGTCCTTTATGTCCTGGACGACACACGTGCTACAATGGCATGGACTTATCACTTATTTTTATTTATTTTATATAGTAAACGCTTGTCAATCGTATGCTAGTCTGCATATCTTCAAATACGAGTCTCTTGATGGAAGAAATTTGCCAATTTAATTTGATTGTTGATACAATTTTTACTTTAGAACTTGTTTGAGCCTTTTTTTTTTTTTTTTTCTGTATAAAATACATTGTGAAATATTAGATTGTTAGAGAATGTGTGATTAAGAAATAAGAAAAAGTTTTGAATTTATGTGTAATATCATTTTATCAAAAAATATGTGATTAAAAAGAAAAGAGATAAAAATGTATTTTTAAAAAATGAGGATCAAATAAGGGCTTAATGTTCGTAATATTTTAATTTATGTTTATAATATTTTTATGATTTATATTTAGTCCTATATGGTATCGTACATTAAGTTCCTGTTTGTTTCTCTGTAAAACAAATTTTTTTAATTTTCATACTCATTTTTAACCACACATTTACATAATAAAATATTTTATATATAAATTTAAAACCTTTTCATACTTACTAATCAAACATTCTTCAAAAAAATTACAATTTAAAATTCATTGTTAAAAAAAAAAAAAATGACCATAAAAGAGGGACTAAATATCAATACAAATAAATAATTACCATAAATTTGCGCTACTTATGTCATATCTGTATTTATGCTCTGGATCTTTAACATATTTACGGCTTTCATTTTCACACCCTACAAAAGCTTGAAAAGTTTTTAAAGGCATCAAACAGATTTCTTGAGGTGACTTTAATGTTTTCTTTCTAGTTTTTGCGTTGAATTTAATCCAACGAGACATGTACCACGATAGAGAAGGCTTCCTTTATAACCAATAACGACATTAATATAGACGAATAATCTATAGGAATATCGCAATAATGAAATTTACATAAATAGAGTCATTTCACTCGTTAACCTTCTTTTTTTCCCGAAAGCATAATATATCTTTACGATGTACCACTTGAAAAGGGATTTTGAAAAGTGGTTGAAAGGTATTATACGAATTTATAATTATTTTCATTTCTATACAAGCGACAAAGTTTTGATATATCTCAACATTTGAATTAAATTAATCATTCATCAATGAATTAATATGACATGTCACCAATACTTAGAACATGAGGCTTGGTGCTCTTCAGTCATTCCTATACGTATTTATTGAAATTTTAAGATAAAATATTTTTTATTTTTTTTTGGCGAGGGGAAGGGGGGGGTTTACCTTACAAGAGAGGTGACAAGTAAACCACCAACAAGAACGCCCCCAATGTAAAATATGCCAAAGATGTCATTAAATATTTGCTAAGTGTTATCGTGTGAAGGAAACATCCAGTAAGACAACTACCCACTTTTTCTTTTTTCCTGAATTTCCCTAACTCGTCGTTGACCAATTTAGATACCCTTTTAGTCCAACTTAACACACCATTTTCTTCGCTAATGGACCAATTGAGGTAAGTATAGTCCAACTTAATGGTACTATAATTTATTATATTACCATATCTTATTCCCTTTCAATGAGAGCCACCCAACAAAATAAGATGGAAGACCAAGAAAAAGGGCCACTATAACACAATAAATTGTCACCACGTGTGCATAATTTCTCAATAATGGGTAATTAATAAATGGTAATTAACATTAAGAATATTGATTTTTAATTCCAACTATAATGTGTACCATTGAACTTTCTTGGTATCGATTTTTGACCCAAAAATGCTAAAATAATCTTCGTAACTGAAGAAATGCACGTTCACTTAATTCTTGAATATGAATAAATCGAGTGTACATTAAAAGCCACGTATATTTAGATTTTAGATGATATGGCCATTTAACGACGTATGCAATGCACAAAGAAGATGATGAAATTAGTGGTAGAGACTACGTTGGACATATGATAAAAGCACGCGTTGTGAAATGAGCACTAGGCGATGTGATAAAATCGTGCTTTATGAATAGCATATAGAGGACTTTTTTTCAGGTCCCACTCCCACATATTTTTCTTACCCAATATCTCTAACTTCATGAAATTAGCATGTTTGTTGAGTGCCTTTGGTTCGGTTACTACTCACACAATAAGCGTGTTGCTTTTATTACCTGCGGCACAAATCTTGCGCGGTTATAGATAGCTTTTACCAATTTACAAGGGAGCTTTGCCACGTGCTAACTCTAAGTGTAGTAGTGAAATTAATTTTCATTTTGCACACTTACAAGGAATTCAGAGTCCTTCCTCAAAATTTAAGAGCCTTATATATAATAAAACAATCCACACATTTGAAAAATAACGTTGCTCGTTTTAATATGGTCAACACTTAAATAGTCTTTTTGGTGTCTTCTGATCTTTGCTAATTTACAACTAAACTGACTTGGTTAATTGCATTTGGATATTATTTTGTTTGCAATTTTTTATGAATTACATGCAATAATTTTTTGGGGGACCTCATGAAAGTGGGGCATTATGCGATCACCTACCCCACTTATAGTTAGGGTCACCACTGACGAAACTTTACCACGTACCAGTTACATGGTCGGACCCACATGGGGTCATATGGAGTATAGTTGTTTGAGCCATTTACAACAAAATACAGTTTTTCTCAAATTTATACATTATTTGAAAAAACCTGCAATTGCACTTTACAACTTACTTTGACACACTCATTACGGGATGTCAATTGAAATACAAACATTACATTCTTAATACCATTTGGAAGTGCTTACGTCCTAAATTTTCGCTCGTTAATGTTGTGTGAAACGACTAATCATAGCAAAAATTACGGTGCATCAAAATATGTCAGTTCCAAACTAGCATTTTGAAATTTCGATAATAGGTTAATTTTAAAAATTTACCGCTAACCGACTCACAAATCGCCTACATCATCTAAAAGCTTGTTTTGAGAACCATATCATAGTCCTATCGAATGGTTCAAACGAATATCGAAAATAGCTAAACTTGCGTCAAACGTAAGTCTCAAAAAGAGGTGTCTACTCGTATTTTCGTTAAAAAAATTAATTATTTCATTAACGTTTATTATTTTTGCACGATAAATTTTTCAATATAATTTACATAATTTTATTAGAAAATTTTACTTAGAATATGACATCAAAAATCTTAGGATCGTTACGGATTAAATGTAATTTGAATTACTTTCGAATTACATTTGCATTAAATTGGATTTTTATTTCAATTCAATTACTTCCTACATTCAATTTGATTTACTCGACGGTAGCTCAGCATTTGTCAACGAGATGGTAAACAAAACTGTACAAATAGCAAAATTCATTTGACATTATTAATAATGATGTAATTTTATGACGTTTTCAAAGTATCAAAATGCGTATTAACTTATTTTTATTAATATTATGTTTTTTTTAAAATAAAATACATTTTAATTTTTGACCCCATAACACAGAAAGTCTGAATCCGCCATGCGTTCCAACTCTATTAGTATTGCTTTAGAACTATTTTACATGTTATACTTGATATAAAACTAATTTTTTTTTACAAAACTGTTTCAAAATTGTAAGAAAATGATGTCTGTAATCATAATTTTTTTGTACTAGTTGGAGGACGTGTATCACACGTAGAGTGCATGTAAGATTGCATAACGCAGTGATTTTAAAATTTTAATATCCATATATATATTATAGGTTCATGACCATAAGTCTTTTTATATGTTATAACGTCGTGTTTGTAAGGTACATATTGATCATATTCAATTCGACTCAAATAAATCAATAGAAAACGTCTAAGAATTTATTAAGATTTTACAATGCAACAAAACTCGACAATGCCAAGATTACAAAGGAACTTGATATTGCAAGGCTTGTAATCGCATCCTCTTGTATTCTTCTGATTGCTATGTATGGCAAACATGGACTTCACATTAGTCATAGAAAATTAATCTTAGGAACGTCTAAGGAAATAAAAGAAAAAAAACTCATAATGAAAAATCAAGTAAGCAACAAGTGAGTCACTTGGATCTCTAGCTGAATAGAAGCACTATACCTTCAATATGATAAAGATTATAATTATTGAAGCTATAACACTTATTAACAACAATTCGATTTTGACCTTTTGTAGTTATTATCTAGGAGCGCTTGAGCATGATTTGTCTTAAAACTAGACAAATTACAAGCATGAACTAAATTCTCGAAGGTTAAACTATTTTAATAATCAGAAATCTTAACTTCAGGGTTTACGGTCCTTGAGTTTAGACAAAGTCATGCTAATTAACTAACTGAGTTGTTACATGAATATGCTCTGCTATTACCTCTTCTGAGAAACTTTAGCATTTGAAATTGTGCTGCCGACCATGACGATCCTACATGAGGACTTGCGATCATAAAAGTCGGGCCTTGTATTTTGGATTGGTTGTTTGTTTGTGGACTTGTTTACACTTGCCAAAAATATAGTCATTCATTTCATCAAGATGGCACTTGAAATCTTATTACAATTGTTACATGTCACGTACCAGTGTGATTGTTCTTGCTTTTACCCAATTTTTTTCCTTTTTGATGCGTTAAAATGAATTTTTTGAAGTTGATAATACATATGTATGAATTATTAACAACTGCATGTGCTGTTGGGTGCTTAAACACAAAATGATATTAACATGAATAAAGTAGATTATAAGTAATTACTTGAAAAAGTGTAAGGTGGTCTTCTTAAATCTGTATTACTTTTTTTCTTTCCACTAATAACCCAGTGAATGGGACCAACTGAGCAACACACTTTGGTTTTGTGGATCTTGCAGTTGCATTTGATACGAGATGTCTTTGATAAAGAGTAAATCATCTTCATAAGCTACTATATTGTGGTCAAACAAAGTAGTTTATTATTTATTTATTTTTTTTTTTTTGACAGTCAAAATAATAGAAAAAAATTTCATGGCAGGAACAACAGTGGCAAAGGTGGTGGTGGTGGTGGTCCGATGGTTGTAGTGCAACAATACATATTACAAATGAAGGGTGTAGGGATGGTGTAACAATAAATATTATAAGTGATGAGATCGACGATGATGATGGTGTAACATTTAATGTTACAAAGTGATGATAATGGTAATTGTGGTGATGCCCATGGCCGGGTTGATAGTGACAAAATGTGCGTAACACATTGTGTTACAGTGATGACAATGATGGTTGTGGCGGTGGACGGTAGTGATGAACACATGATTATGAAATATGTATAAAATAATTTTGTAAAATATCAAATCACGAGTTATGAAATTTATTGTAAAAAAAAAAAATGAAATAAAAAATAAAAAAATTGTTGTGAGAATTAAAAAATGCTGAAAATTAAGTAGAAATATTAAATTTATCAAATATATTTATGAATTATTATTATTATTATTATTATTATATTGATAAGTTAGCCTTTATAGTCTCCTAATAAACCATTATGGCCTATGAGGGTTCTCTTGTCTTCATAGCGTAGGAGAACAAAGTTTACATGGTGATGGTGTATTTTTTTCACGGTTTATTATCACAAAACGATCTTATGTTTTACCTTTAGAATGTAAAATATCCTTACATTTCATTTTTATTATTATTTTTTATTTTTTGCATTTTTACCCATATTTTCATGTTTCATTATGGAAAACTTCATTTTTTTTCAATTTTTATCCAATCTCTTAATTAATTTGTAAAACAACAAATATACCTTCATATTTAAATTTAAAAAATAAAATAAAAATAAGAATAAATTGTAATTATACTCTCAATTTTACAAAAAAAAGTATGTTTTTGATTAAAATCAGATTTTAATCTAAGTCAAAGTCAAACAATCAATATTAACCACATCTTTCATGGATCCTACAACTTTTCAACCACACATTTTAAAAACTTCTATCACAATATACTAAAAATGTAATTTTAATCCCCACCAAACACCCATTAAATAAATCCCAAACAAAATAAATTAAAAAAAATTTAAAAGAAAGTAAAATTATCTTCTTCTTTTCCGCCACTCCCCCCTCAACCTACCCCACCCACCTATATATAACACCAGACTCGAACCCATACATACAAAACGCTCCATCACCACAATGTCAGCCTCCTTGATGAGATTAGCGTGGAGGAACAGACACTTGTGTATTTGGAACGCTTGGATGGTCGGCGTTCGAAGAAAATGACGTAACTTTTGCATACGGTATCCGTTTTAGGCCCATGACCCCATTCCGAAAAGTTCGCGACGATTCCCATTGAACTCACAACTATCATGTGATGTATGATGGATTTTGAACGTTTGAATTTGTTTGCTAAGTCAAAACGGCACTTTATGTTTCTTAGTTTATTATTTACAATATTTATTTATTTTGCTTTGTAGTCCAACTCATTAAGAGACTGCTGACCCAGTAAGTTATCTGTTCTTTTTATATTTAAAATTCTAAAACGTCTTGTAGGATTTTTGGTTATTCATGAAATAAAAAAAAACATTTGTTTTCTTAAGGACAATCCTTTTTATCTTGTTATTATTATGTTTGTAGTTTCGAACTACATCACTCCTCCACCCAAAATGAACCCTACGATATGGCATGCCACCGTCAACACCTCCGTCCATATCCCCGCTGTCAATTCCAAGAATAAAGCTCACAGAGACCCAACTTGGATCAGAAGGAAACTAGTTAGAGAGATGAATTTTGAAAGCAAAAAACTGAAAAAGTGGTTAAGCTGAATTCATAATCTGTTCTTTGCTTTGACTTTCCCCCACATCACCACCCACCCAACCAAAATCGACCATTTCATCCTAGCATAGAAATTAGAGCAGGCCTTTTTGCTTTGGCTTTTCCCTCCCACCGCGCACCCCCAACTCTGTCACTCAATCACATCACTTTCCCACCCACCCCAATTCTCACGTATTAATATTCTTTTATTAATAAAAAAAAATTATGAGTAATGCCATTGAAATTTATAATATTCTTTTATTCGTGTAATGTCAAATTGTCGACAATATCATTGATTTGTTACCAATTTGTGTAATATTTATTTGTGAAACTGTTTGATTTGTTGTTTGACCACATATAATCTAGCGTTGCATCTAACTCGTATACTTTCATGATTTCTTTCCCAACTCGTGCCACAAGATTTTTATGTTTTCTCTAGTAAGTATCATCGTTCTCCCTTCCTTTGAGCACACAAATAATTTTTAGTAAGTCTCGTTTATTTCCTTGTTCTTCTTACTACTTGCTATTTTTGTACTAAATCCTATTCCTCGTGCATGCTAATTATAGAAACAAAAAGTCTCCTCATGCAACTCAAATTCATGCCCAACTTTGGGTATTTTGGCTAAAGAAAACTTGTGAAATAAACACATTGTCAATATTTTGAAATTTATTTTTCTCAATTTTATTTTTAATTATAATTTTTTAAATAAAATAATTTTATATGTGAGCTCATAATCTTTTTCTACAATAAGAAAATCACTTTTCACAAAATTTCTACCAATAGGGACTAAATAAAGAAGAAAAACATAAGGCATCCTCATGTTGGAAAGGGCTTAAAAAATAAATTTAGAGGAACGTTGGAGCAACATTAATCAAAATTGCGGTCTCTATGTTAACATATGGAATAATGATATCTAACTTCATTGGTTCTAGAACACTAGTTTAAGTGACATTATGTGATGTGCTCAATTAAAGATAAAATTATGTAATGCCCCCCGGGACATAGTTCAGTGGTAATGGCCTCTCGGGGCATAGTTCAGTGGTGTAAAGGACAAAAGTGGTGTTGTCTCTGTTGACGAGGCAGCCGCAGTGTGAGGGTTCGATTCTTACCTCTTACAAGGTTTGGAATTTGACTCTTTGTGGGCACCAATATGGCAGTTTTGTACCCTGGCCTGCTGAGGCACATCCCGCGATTTACCTCCTCCACATTGCTCTAGGGGCGGGACGGTGGGGGATCCTCAAGGTTGTGGTTTAACCTCTAAAATTATGTAATCATTTAACCGTTCACTCATTTAATAAAATTTATTGTCACCCATATATTAGGTGTTACAACACTAATGATTTTAAATAACATTATTTTAATATATGTGCTCTATACCATTAGTCACAAAAAAAGTATGTTTCCGGACAATTATATACTAAGTTAACATTTTTGTATATTAATCAGTATTTAATACTTTGGGCATGTGACAGTCACGTCTAGGAGACTTTTTGATAACACCTTTCGTGATGTTTGAAATATAATTAGAAAATAGTTTGCAAAATTAATTAAATAAGGATCTTACGTAATTAATATTCATTTATAATTTAATGTTAGTTATTAGTTAGAAAAATCGAGAATAAAAGAAGTTTTATAAAAAATCTAATAGGTGTGAAATAATAATGTAACTCTTTTTTTATTCACACAAAAAATTGAAAATGTAATGTTTCATAGTTTCTAATGGAAATATTTCTCTTTAGCGTGTTTGAGCTAGGATAATTGATATGCACAAAAGTATATGGATAATGTTAACTAGCATTACTCAATTATGAGAATAGTGTTATCTAGCATCAGTGATATTGAATATCAATTTAGGTGTCAACATATCATATGTTCTATTAAGGTCATAAATCATTGTATTTAATTGAATTTATAATTTAATGTCACAAATACTTTCACCTAAACTGATATTAAACACTAACGATACTAAATAGCATTACTCTTATTCAAAATATAAGGCCAGTCCTCCATAAAAGTTATTATTAGACTTAATATATTTTTATAATACTCGACTAGGGCGGCCGTGGGTTGGGTTGGATTCGTTTGAGTCCAACTCAACATGTTCGGTTTGACAATAATTCAAATCGAAATCAAACCATTCACGGTTGAAACTCAACTTAATCCAAACCGACCAAACTCGGGTTAGTTTAGGTTGGGTTGATTGGTTTGGACTTGAATCCAATTCAAGTTGGACCTAGATATTGTTTTGTTGAACAATTTTTTTACGTGCCCAATTGTTGGAACATTTTTCGTTGAATTTGAACAATTTTTTTAAAGTTTGTTGCCATTTCAATTTAGACTAATTTCAGTTACATTAAAAAAAGTGATTTGGACCCAATCCTCCTTCAATTCAAGCGTTTACTTAAATATCACGTCAAAAAATCGAGTCAAGAAGTCGAGACACGAGTAACAATAAAAGGTAAAAGAGACAAGAGGTAGAAGAGACGTGAGGTATAGGAGAATTTTGATCATTAGGTTTTAGGTTTTTGATTTTAAGTACTAATTTTCTTTTTAATATTTTTTGTTTATTAGGTTGTGTTGAGTTGAGTTTTAATAGATAACCCAAATCTCAATCCAATCCGACATTAAATTTGATTTCCTAACTTGAACTCAATCTAGTTAAACTAAAAAACCAAACCAACCTGATTAGTTTAAGTTGAATTGATCTGTTTGATTGGTTCGAATTGATTTTTGTCCAACCCAATACTCAATTGTGACTCATAAGTTATGTGATATGTGATTACGACTGTGTGATTTGTGATTTAGTTTGTGACTTCCTTTCCATAAAACATGAGAAGAGACTATCAAAATTAAAGGTTCGGCTCATGTTTGAGTCACATTAAAATTTTCATTTTCATTATTTTACTCATTTTCAACTACACATTCTTCAATAAAATAATATTTTCCATCATATCAATAACTTTTTTTTTCAACCACACATTCTCTATCAATTCACTATTTTAAAATACATTCTTTCAAAATAATGTGACTCAAACACACGTTATGAGTCATGCTTTGGATCAGAAAGCCCATGTAGTAGAAAGATATTGGGCCATATTAAACAATTTACCCCAGAAGCTATCAAAATCTGGTATGAAAATTTGGGGGCTGTCGGTTCAATACTACCGGCAATTTGTCATTTTACAAACCCCTAACCCTAATTCCCCAAATCAGCTCATCTTTGTTGCAGAAATTTCCTTCTTCAGTTTGCTAGAATGAATATTCTGTTTCTATTCCACCAATAATAATGACGACTACGGCTTCAATATGGACGCTACATTTTCATTCGTCCTCGTTGCCAGTATGTCGAATTGCAAACCCTATTTCAATTCTTATGGCGTTCTTTTGTTTCCCATTTTCTGCCTATTTATTATTCAATTTTCTGATTGTATGTTTCTAAATTTTTTGTTTTGAAGATTCGGATTTTATCAAGTGAAGTACGATTTCGGAGATATTTGGAATTTGCTTGTGCTTGTAAAAACTGTACCCGTAGAAGTACACCAAGAAAGTTCATAGTTAGAGCAGTGCGTTCAGATGATGACAAGCGCCTTCGAGATGTGGTTATAGTTAATAACTCATCAAAAGACAATACAGTGAAGACACAGCAAAACCCAGTTGCTATGTTCCAAGAATCAATTAGCTCTCTTCCTTTGTTAGTTTTCAAGGTAATATCTACCTTTCTGTATGTATCTGGAAATATTATGCAACCAATATGTTCAACATTTATTTGGATAATTTGTACTCAATTTTTGTCCAATGCCGAATTGGAACTCAGTAAAAGAATTTGAAATAAGACTATATAGTTGTTTACGAGTGGGGATGCTGGGCAACTGGGAATGCCTTGGCGACATTTGGAAAAGAAATAAAGATATGCAATGAAGTAGAATAAAAATATAATAAAGGAAGAAGCGCAGTCAATTTGTGCCATTTACGCTCTGTTGTACTTCCTATTCTACAATTGTTAGTTAATTTATGTTATATTTATTTTATACAAATGTTGGTGTGCACTGTTTTATATCTATGTATGTAGGTATTTGTATTACTGCAAAGTCTTGCTTGTGCTTAATCTTTCCTCTTGAGTTCCACTTATTCCTGATGATTGAACTTGAATGTTCAATTTGAGCTGATTTGGCTCTTTTATAGCTAGTCTATTATCTTACTATCAAAAATGAATAAAAATTTTGAGGATATTAGAAGGAATGATGCCTTAGATTATTAGAACACATCTTGTGTATAACTAAAGAAGTTTTTTATCATTTTTATTTTTATAACAGTGGTGCAATCCTACTACAGTAGGTTCTAAGAGGGGGAGGTTGACTAAATTGACATTGCCTGATATGACCATAAAGGTTTGTTTCCCGTGGACCATTCGGATCCGAATTAAAATTGCTCTATAACAAATTAACTGGGAATAGAATTAGCTTGATTTTATAGCTGATATGACTGTATCATGTATTGATATTTTTAATTTTTGAATCCATGAATTTCATCTGCAAGGTTTTTCAATGTGCTGTATTTTCCTCTAAACGGGACATGCCTCTTGGTAAAATGATTAGGTTTTCTAGACAGATGAAAATATCATTTCATTTGAAATGCTGGGAATATGCTTTTGGAGCTATTGTTTCTTTTGCAAAGATATCTGAACCTTGTGCACGGCCAACTTGCTCCTTCCAGAATTTCTTCCTAGATGGGGCCCTTGGGGGTAATGGAATTATTCCCTATATTTAATTTTCCATTTTTGTGTTCTTTTTGCAGACTGGGAAATATTCTGGTATAAGTTTCACTGTTGGATTGTGCATTGTGGCAACTTTGTTAATTATTGTGGTGAAAGGATATGCTGCAAGGAAATCAAGATACAATCGTCCTGGCTCTGTGGCTGATCTTGTACGCCGTGGTCAGCTGAGATCGGATAGAAGAGGCATGTATGGTTCTAACATCAATTCTGTAAGCTCTAGGCACACAACGTTAGTGAAAGATTCGTGGGATGTTATAATCTAACAGTTTAACTGTAAAAGCTTTCACAATCCATGCCTTTTGCTAACTGATGGCAGATCATAGGGCGTAGTAGATTTGTTAAAGTTTCTAGAAAGTTGAATTTAGCACTCAACTACTTGCTTTCTTTGGTGAACGGTTGTCAAACAACTTGTCAGACAATTTGTATGATATGCTGACTCACTGCATGTTTCAGTTTTATTTCATGCTTAAGATTAGATTTTCTTTTGTTTGTTTTCTGATGTTTCTTTTCAGCTCAACGCCTCTCAAATATGAAGACCCATTCAACAACCCTATGATAAAGGTCAGCAAGAGCAATTCAAGTGTTGAGATGTGTGGAAAAGTATACCGTTTAGCTCCAGTGACTCTTACAGAGGAACAGCAATCAGTCCATCAGAAACGGAGATCACGTGCATATCAGTGGAAGAGACCTACACTGTTTCTTAAAGAAGGAGAATCTGTTCCTCCTGATGTGGATCCCGACACTGTTAGGTGGATTCCTGCAAATCATCCGTTTGCAACGACTTCAAGTGATATCGATGAAGATTTGGCCCAAAATAATGTGTACCAGAAGCATGGTGTTCCATTTCGTATTCAGGCAGAGCATGAGGCGTTGCAGAGAAAGCTTGAAGCCTTACAGAATGTAAGCTTCTTAAAACAATATATTGTTACTTGGGGAAAGGAAGGTGTCATGACTAGAGGTTGACTTCTTTGTTATGCTATTAATAAATTTTTTAAAATTTAGAAGGTTGTATTTGATTTTTCCAAGTGATAAAAAACGCTTCAGTTAATGATCTAAAAGGGAGTGTTACCAATCTTTATATAGAATTTTATTTGTTGTCGATCCAAATAAAAATAATCTTTATGTGCAGTTCATGTATGCCCTTGTATTCTTTGGTACCAGTTTGTTGGGGTTTGAATTGGATTGGAGTTATACTAGATGTGAGAGCTGTGGGCACGATTGGTAGTGCATCTCATCTTTTCACCTGCAACTGCCACAAGTATAGTTCACATTTAAGAATGTGGGCATTTCTCATTGGTTACTTTTCTAGAGCCTTCAACTTTGACAAAATGATTGGCATCTCTGTGTGTGCGCGCTTGTGTGCACGTGCACACATTTAATGCTGATGGTAATCAAGTCTATTTGTACATCCATTCGTTGTGGTTTTATAAAGAATACACAAGTCTAGGCTATATAAGAGAACAGTTGTTCTTCTGCCTCTTAAAATGCACATTCTCCTTGATTTGCTCATTCCAGAAGCTAGGCCTTGAAGTCATTTATCTTTGTTTTGCAGGAGCAAAAACTCAATAAATTAGTGATTGATCCCGCGGCAGCCAGAGACTTTGAGAGGCCACTAAAATCACATCTGAAGTCAGGCGATCAAGTAGAACAAAGCACCTCGAATCCTAAATCGAGTCCTAATCCTCCTAAATCCGACCGTGCACAAAATTCCTGTGAGCAAACCAATCTATGAGGATGCAAAAGCACGAAGTTTCACTGTCTGAGAAGACAATTCACTGTCTGAAAACTTTTCTTTGACCAAATACAATATTTGCCAGCAGCAGTACCAGATGATTTGCATGTTTAAGTGAGAACTTTTGCCAATTTTCAAATCTATCTGCTAAGAAACTTGGAATGTACATAGAATTTAATGTCGAAATACAGAGTTGTTTGAGTCTGCAATAGCTGTATATTTATCATTTGGAAAATCAATGGTCTGTATGGATGTTGAAACGTTTTGTGCACTTCAATTGCTAATTTTCAATGGAACTGCACTGTACAAAACTAGCTAGATAGAATATTTTATTTAGCTACCATGAACTAATACAGGATTCAGGGTTTCTCCACTAATGTTCAGCTGCAACCGGATTTGCTCCAACAGAACTTGGTAACGACTTCCAGGGGCATGCCCTTGGTTTCCAAAACCTTTAAGAATACAAAAATCCATGAGTAGATGCACACATGCATATATTAAAAAATACTCCCTAAGCCGATGGAGTTGAGCGTCACGGGCTGTGTAAATAACATAACATATCAAGAAAGCAATGGCCCAGATGGCGATGCAGATACCCCGAACCCTTGTAGGAAAGATCTCGGAGAACATGATGTTTGGGGTTGGTCAATATCCCATGAAAAGCAGCAAAAGCAACGCATGAGGTTGAGATAACAGTACGAGTTACGGTGCCCAAATCAGATACATTTGCGAGTAATGAGTGATACAATCAGTATTGGTACGGTTGAGGGAAAAAAGAACATCACAAGAGAGAAGGGGCTCTATTTGAATTTAAATACAGAAACATTTTTGTTTGCTTTAAAAGGTGGTAGTGGAAAATGACAAGTAATATTTGGATTGATCAAGTGAAAACAAAGTATTCTCAAGATGAGTTGATTCAAAATTTGAAGAAACTGATTTAATAAACCTACTGGTGCATTCGGTCCATAAAAAAGCTACTATTCAATAAATATTGTTGCAGATGTGAATTAAATTAACAAGGGCGCTCTATTATTAGTAGCATAAGGTTTAACAAGATGGTCGATTAAAATGGACAACGGAAAGAATTCAGAACATACATATATCGAACCTGCTATTTGAGAAATATTCAGATAGAATCTGGGGTGGACTGTCAGCATCAGAAAAAAAGGGAGATGGAAAAAGCAAGGAAAATAAGTTACCTTCTGCCAGCTATAGATTGGATCATCAAGTGATTTGTGAATGCACTGATAAGGAATGATACAGAGTCTGACCCTATGCCGAGTTTGGAAAGAAGAACTTGACGCCTGCCTTTATAGTATAAAACTCCATTGATACCAGAAAACTGCACAAACATGAGAATTATGAGGCACACTGTGGAAAGAGTCTCAGTTATAAATGTAGTCATTCTAATGACCACGAATTCAAAGTTAGTTTTGAAAAGAAAATACATTGTTTTTGATGTTTTTTTCCTTAAAATATGAAGAGAGAAACCAGCAGATATTGATAGCTGCAACAACAATTTGCATATTTCCCCCCTTACCACAAAAATGAAGAAATCCTCAGTAGGATTCACTATTCAATCTGAAGGAAAATTTGATGTAATAGAAGTAATTTAATCTCAAGATCAATAGAAATACTAAAGGGCAGGACCTTTATGAAAGAGTAGGGGTTGAAACTCTATATATATATTTTTTTATATTTTATCGTATCTTAGAATCGTTGACAATCCTACGAGTGAGAATAGTTGACTCCTTTAAGTTTAGGAATCAAATTTTGAAAACTATTATCAAAAATCTTATTGTAGTGTTAGAAGTATAAGAAATATTTTTATCTTTGCAATAATTGTCAATTACTTCTTTCCATAACAAATTTACAACATTTTACTACAATGTGATTTTTTTCCTATTGAGAATGTGTTACTCTTGTGAATGAGAGTGCTTTTTAAGACGATATTGTTCCAATAATTTATCTTCCATCAATCTCACTTTCACTTGTTAACGTATATTCTCACTTTCATTTCTTTGCTGTCGGATCAAATCCAGCTGCAGCTGAGCAAGAGTAATGGAGAAAACCTGAATCCTATATTAGTTCTTCATGGTAGGAAAATAAAATATGCCCTCTACCTAGTTTTGTACAATCTAGTTCCATTGAAAATTAGAAATTGAGTGTTTATTATGAAGTGGATAAATTTTTTAGCATTTTGCAGTATGCTGTGGTTATGTTTGAAGTAGAGGAATCCATTGAAATTATGCTGAATCTTTTAAGGATTGAAGAGTTGGTGTTAAAGAAAGCTTCGCATTGGAAAAAAAATATACGTCTTTCTTCAACCAGACCATTTGTTTTAACCTGAAATTAGGATTTATTTTCCATGTCTCGTCCTTTCCCGCTCCCATCCCAATCTCTGAAAAGCAACTTGAGTTCCATTTGTCATTAGATTTAATAAGAAATCTAATACTAGATAGGTGTTAGACCCCTTCTGGATGGAATGGCTACGGTGAAGGTACTTCCTTGCCTCTTGTCAATGCCATGGCTGGACGTGCATGAATGTGCGGGTGATGTGTACTTCGACAGGGGCAGAAACAAGGTAGAGTGTCAATGTTTGTGAATGCCATGAAACAACACAAATTCATGGTATCACACCTCTAGCTGATCCACATTTAAGTATTAAAGCACACTAATATTTATAACAATGGACTTGGAGTAAAGAATAATAATTATGAGACCAAAACTAAAATCAGATACATTAGCTATTAAATAGCAGGACCAGCATTCCAAAAAGATTCAACCAGCACAAGTAGTTGTCGATGTTTTAAGCAAAAATGCTTTCTCATTCCTAGTTGTAAGGGTAAACAAGGAACTCCAATTAGAAGTTGTTGTATATGTGACTTATATAGAGTAGAACACAGGTTTACTGGATCAAAAATGCAGATGCCGGAGTGGAGCGCATCGAACGGAACGGAGCCCTAAAGTATTGTATGAGCTTAGGCTAGGGTTAATATAAATACTAATGATGTAACCCTATTATTTATACCAATAAAAATCTATGTTTCGCGTAGGCACATCGTCGAACTACGTTAAATACTTGTGTTGATTTCTCTAATTCACTTCTCTATTATTTTGCGTTTAAAATCCAAAAGAAGTTCTTTGTATATTAGAACATGAGTTTTTCAATATTTTGGGTGTGTTTGAGCCACATTATTTTGGAAGAATGTATTTTGAAATAGTAAATTGATGGAGAATGTGTAGTTAAAAAAAATGAGAAGTTATTGATATAATAGAAAATATTATTTTATTGAAGAATGTGTGGTTGAAAATAAGTAGAATAATGAGAATGAAAATTTTAATGTGGCTCAAACAGGGGCTTTATAGTAACTTAGACTCGTTGACGCCTTTAAGTTTAGAAACAAATTTAGAAAACAAATTATCAAAATTCACATTGCATATTACAAGTATAAGATAATATTTCTATCTTTGCAATAATTTCAATTACTTCTTTCCATAACACGTTTACATCTTTGAACCAAAAAAAAGGAGCTGTAAAGTTTACGACACTTTTCTAAATCTCACACATACATATGCGTATTCACATAATCGTCAAATCATAACCAGTTAACCACTTTCCCAGATTCGCAAAATCTCTGCCTTTGATGGCTGGCTTTCCGAATCCTGGCTATAAACATAAATATGGAAACAAATTTCCCCTCATCCAGTGTCGATTATGAGTCCCTGTCCCAGATATTGATACCCTTTTTGGTTAGAAAAGCTATGGCAGAGGTGTTTCCTTGCCCCCGGTTAATGCCATGGCTGGACGTGCATGAAATGTCCAGGTGATGTGCACTTCAAAAGGAACAGAAGCAAGGCAGAGTGTCAGTGTTGGACCAATGAGAATGCGGTAACACAACTTCAGGGTATCACACCCCAAGATGATCCACAATAATTTATTAAGGAACATTAAGAAACATGGAAATGATACTAACATCAAAGACTTTCACTGTTAAAAGAGCTGGCTCGGCATTGACTAAAGCTTCAGCCAGCATAAGTAGGGTGGATGGTCTAAACAAAAAGGGTTTCTTATTTCTAGTTGTAAGGGTAAAAATGGAACTCCATTAGACGTCCTTTTTATATTATAATTCTTAGACACATATATACCATCTCTGATCTTGATCTCAAACTGGCTTGGTCTAAGCTCATTTGGAACTCGGTTCCAAATTTATAACCTCTGTTTTTTAATGTTTAGTAGCAATTGAACTTGTTGACAATCCTATGAGAGAGAACAGTTGCCTCATTTAATTTTAGAAATCAAATTTGACAACTAATCATCAAAATTCATATTGCTGTATTGTAAGTATAAGATACTACTTTTATCTTTGCAACAATATCCAATTACATAGTTCCATAGCACGTTTACGGCATTTTACTACAATGTGAACATACATATGTGTATTCACATAATCACCAAGTCATAATAACTTTCCCATTGATGGGTGGCTATTCGAATCCTGGTCGTAAAAATAAATACGGAAACAAATTCCCCCTAATCCAACGTAGATAGTGATTCCTCGTCCCAGTTATTGATACCCTCCCTCTAGAATACAAAGAAAAATAATTACGGAACAAAAGCATGGGTAACTTGAATGATGACTTAGTTGTTCAGGTAATCTCGTGCTTCTCTCGAAGAGACGTAGTTAGATGCAAGAGCTTAAACAAGAATTTAAATGCGGTTATTTCTAATAGCAAATTTTCATACAAGCAATTTGTTAAATTAAGTCACAAAGTCTATAACTTCATTAACTTCTCGATATATGTCCCAATGTCTTTTACCAACTTCAACAAGACTCTCCTTAACCTCTTGACATGCCGGAGATTTAGGAACTACTACTCATTCAAGTTCTACTTTTGGCCTCGTGTCGTGTCCTTCTTCTCGTTGATATTTTAAGTTACAAGAGTTATTGCATTTTCGGCTCTATAATCGTGGAATTCCAAAAGGTGTCAGAGGGAAATCATGACAGTTGGATTGTCGGCCTGTTGGCTTGGCTATTGATTTGAGAACTGATTCATTTACTATCATATTGATGTCAGTCCATTTAAAAAAAAAAAGACCAAACCCAGGTGAACCAAGTGTGTTAATTAACAGCATTTACAGTTGGTGGGAAGAAACACAAAGAATTTGTTTGAAAATCAAGTCAGTTGAGAACAAATATTCAACCTGTTTACTTGAATGTCTCACTTTATTGCTTAGGGAAAATGGCAATATTCTTGCTTTTGACATAGAAAAGTGCCAAGCTAGAATCATTAAGGGATTTGGTAACACAACCTCTATTATGCGGTTGTATATGACATATGGTTAGGCGGGGTGTTAAACCTTTGTTGTGGGATAATAAAGTTAGGGAGAGTTCCTGTAAATGCAGTGTTTGCCTTTAATTTTCTACATTTATTGCATACTTCAGCCAAAATTCACTGGTTTTCATTTAATGTGCAAACTGTGTGCATTTGTGGGTTGACTACGATGCAGAACCTCAGTTCCCACACATGCTGTGTTCATTTTTTGGTTGAACCCTGTGTCAATAGCCATAATAGTTCTGGTCTTGTCGTCTCTCTTACTATTTTTTCCTATTGAGAATGTGTTACTCTTATGAATGAGAGTGCTTTTTAAGACTTTAAAGAAGATATTGTTCCAACCATTAAGTTTTCTTACCTTTCATTTATCTACCGTCAATCTCACTTTCACTTGTTAATTTATATTCTCGCTTTCACTTTCAATTCTTTGCTGTCAGATCAATTCCAACTGCAGCTGAACATGAGTAATGGAGAAAACCTGAATCCTATATTAGTTCTTCATGGTAGGAAAATAAATATGCTCTCTACCTAGTTTTGTACAGTCTAGTTCCATTGAAAAGTAGAAATTGAACAGCTATTATGAAGTGGATAAATTTTCTAGCATTTCGCAGTGTGCTATGGTTATGTTTAAAGGAGAGGAATCCATTGAAATTATGCAGAATCTTTTAAGCATTCAAGAGTTGATAGTTAAAGAAAGCTTAGCATGGGGGGGGGGGTATATATATATATATATGACTTTCTTCAACCAGACCATTTGTTTTACTCTGAAATTAGGATTTATTTTCCATGTCTCTCCTTTCCCGCTCCCATCCCAGAGTCTGAAAAGCAAATTCAGTTCCACTTGTCATTAGATTTAATAAGAAATCTCTAGGTGTGACCCCTTTTGGATGGAATGGCTACGGTGAAGGTACTTCCTTGCCTCTTGTCAATGCCATGGCTGGACGTGCATGAAATGTGCGGGTGATGTGTACTTCGACAGGGACAGAAGCAAGGTAGAGTGTCAATGTTTGCGAATGCCATGAAACAACACAAATTCAGGGTATCACACCCCTAGCTGATCCACAATCAAGTATTAAAGCACGTTAATAATTAAAACAATGGACTTGGAGTAAAGAATAATAATTATGAGACCGATACTAACATCAAATACACTAACTGTTAGATAGCATGACTGTCATTTACAAAATGTTCAACCAGCATAGGTAGTTGTGGATGTTTTAAGCCAAAACGCTTTTTCATTCCTAATTGTAAGGTTAAAAAAGTTTTTCAATGTTTTATAGCAACTTAGACTCGTTGACAATCCTATGAGTGAGAATATTTGACTCTTTTTAAGTTTAGGAACCAAATATAGAAAACTAATTATCAAAATCAATCATGCTATATGTACACCGTCTTTTATATCATTGTTTACATTATGTCACGTGACAACACATCATTGGACAATTTAAAAAAAAAAAAAATTTCCCGCCCACAATTTTTTGAAAACAAATGAGATGTCCAAATCAATGTAAGGAGTGGATGTACATTTAACATTATTATTATAAGATAACATTTTTATCTTTATAATAATTTCAATTATTACTTTCCATAACACGATTACATCTTTGAACTAAAAAAAATGAACCGTAAAATTTACGACATTTTCCTAAATCTCACACGTAAATATGCGTATTCACATAATCGTCAAATCTTAACCACTTTCTTAGATTCGCAAAATCTCCGCCTTTGATGGCTGGCTGGCTGGTTTTCTGAATCCTGGCTCTAAAAATAAATATGGAAACAAATTTCCCCTCATCCAATGTAGATTATGATTCCCTTTCCCAGATATTGATACCCTTTTGGTTGGAAAAGCTACGGCAGAGGTGCTTCCTTGCCCCCGGTTAATGCCATGGCTGGACGTGCATGAAATGTGCAGGTGATGTGCACTTCGAAATGAATGGAAGCAAGGTAGAGTGTCATTGTTGGACGAATGAGCATGCAACAACACAAATTCAGGGTATCACACCCCAAGATAATCCACAATTATTTATTGAAGCACAATAAGAAACATGCACAGATACTAACGTCAAAGACATTCGCTGTTAAAGAGCTGGCTTGGCATTGGCAAAAGGTTCAACCAACATAAGTAGTGGTGGATGTTTTATACCAAAACGCTTTCTTATTCCTAGTTGTATGGGTAAACAAGGAACTCCATTTAGAAGTCCTTTACATTATGATTCCTTGCCACAAATATGCAATATATAACCTCTCTCATTTTGATCTCAATCTGTTTTGGACTAAGCTCATTTTAAAGTCGGCTCCAATTTTATAAAACATTCAAAAACAGAGGTTATAAAACTTATTATCAAAATTCGTATTGCAGTATTACAAGTACAAGATAATATTTTAATCTTAGCAATAATTGCCAATTACTTAGTTCCATGACACGTTAATGACATTTTACTACAGTGTGAACATACATATGCGTATTCACAAAATTATCAACTCACACTAACTTTTCCAGATTTGCTAAATCTCTGCCTTTGATGGCTGGCTTTCCCAATCCTGGTTGTAAAAATAAATATGGAAATAAATTTCCCCTAATCCAATGTAGATAGTGATTCTCCATCCCAGATATTGATACCTTCCCTCATTAATATAAAGAAAAATGATTATAGAACTAAAGCATGGGTAACTTGAATGATGACCTAGTTCTTCAGGCAATCTCGTGCTTCCCTTCTTCTGGTTCATATTTTACGTTACAAGAGTTATTGCATTTTCGACCCTATAATAGTGGAATTCCAACAGGTGTCAGAGGGCAATCATGATGGTTGGATTGTCAGACTGTTGGCTTGGCTGCTGATTAGAGAACTGGTTCATTTACAATCAAATTGATATCAGTCCATTTAATCCCGTTTGACACCAATTCTCATTCTTATTTTTTTTTCATTTCAACCACACATTCTCCAAATAAAATAATATTACATACAAATCTAAAACTTTTTATTACTTTTCAACCACACATTATTTCATCCAGAATTCATTTTTCTTCAAAATGGGTGTCAAACACAAGATTAAGAAAAAAAAAGACCAAACCGAGGTGAACCAAGTGTGTAAATTAACAGCATTTACGGTTGGTGGGAAGAAACCCATTTAGAATTTGTTTGCAAATCAAGTCAGTTGAGCACAAATATTCAACCTTTTACTTAGCATAGAAAAGTGCCAAGCTCAAATCATCAAGGGATCTGGTAACACGACCTCTATTATGCGGTTATATATGACATATGGTTAGGTACGGTCCTAGGTTCGTTTGCATTTTTCAGTGCTTTTCAATAAGAGATTGTCATCTCTATTTATCATTATGAATAAATTTCTTTGTAGAGTATTTTAACCTTTCACTGTTTATACTCGCATTTCTTTGTTAAGGGGGTAATAAAGTTAGGAAGAATCCCTTCCTATAAATATAGCGTTTGCCTCTAATTTTATACATTTATTGCATACTTCAACCAAAATTCATTGATTTTCATTTAATCTGTGCAAACTGTGTGCACTCACGGATCACGTGAGGTCATCGCTACCGTCATGCAAATGGTCACTAACTTTCGCCTATATATACCACCATTCCTAGAATGACAAGTACGCTCGATTATAATTACTTATTTTCTTTCTAGCATTCTTTAACATAATAAAATCAAATAAATTATAAGGTTTATTGAATTGAATTGTTATTTCATTCAATTCCTTTTTTTTTTTGCTTTTTTCTCTATTTCAAAATTTTATTATTTTTGAATACTTTT
>CAIGRN010062978.1:0-16327 GCA_903798345.1 Fraxinus anomala
TGTAGTAGATCGAACTTGCTAATGCAATTCTGTTGGCCTTAATGCTCTGCAGGGTTGTCATTGTTACTAGCCCTACCACTTTTTGTTTCTATATTATATTCTATATACAATAGATGATTGTGTTTTTTTTTGTATGAAATGTGGTGACAACGTATATAATTTTGATCTTAAATTTTAAAGTATCTATTTTCGTTACGTTAATTATGTTTATTTAAAGGTTAAGTAGTTAAAGAGCATATATGTTTCCATATGTATATTCCATATATATGTTTTCCGTATTAGATTAACACATAAAGTTCTCATAAATTGATGATTACGAGACTTAAACTTTGAACGTTTATTACTTCATTATTATTTATATTTATTTTGTCTAAAAATTTAAATGGTACGTAAAAGAGAAAAAGATTACATTTCCATACTTTCGTGTGTAGCCTGATTTTTTTCAATCCATTAATGACTGACTACACACTTGAAATTTTTATAAAAGACATCTCACTCTTGTTGAATCGTGTAATTCAAAAACTTAAACGGTTAAAACAAGATTTTTTTTTTTCTGTCTCTCGAGTCTTCGACAAATTCTTAGTAAACATTACAAAACAAATAAAGTGCACGAAAATATTCATTCTCAAGCAAAGAGGAACACAATCAATTTTTTTTTATCATTTTTCTTTTTGCGAAAAATCTTATGGTCGTCAAGCGAAAATTGCGCTACAAAAAGCAATACAAGAAACAATTGACCACTTCATACATGCTTCACTTCGTTCAAGAGGATATAACTCAGTTGATAGAGCTCCACTCTTGGATCGAATCAAAGAAAAACATGTGCGCGATCGTTAATTACCAAGAACTCCCTCTTTTTTTTTTGTATTGAGAGATCTCAAAAAAAAATCAGATTACTCAAAAAAAAAAAAAACTGGGCTAAATTAAGACATTCTAGTTCCTTGTCATACCTTGGAGGATTTTTAAGTAGACACAAAAACAATCTCCATGTGAATTTCTGGGTGGGAAACACCTTTTGCTCGGATTTTATATAACTTAACGTCTTAACCGAAATGATAAGAATACAAGAAAAGGAAATAAAATGATAAGGATGTTTCTGATAAAATGTGTTTTGAAACTGAACCATGATGTACAAATTTTGGGACCAGTTTTGCTTGAAAAAAATAAAACAAAGTAGATGAAAATGTTATCTTGCTTTTGTAAAGAAGTGGCTGCCCGCAATTGTTGGATCAAAAGTAGATTTATGATGAGGAAACTAAAGTCTCCATGTGATTACTTGTTTGTTTGTCTAATAAATTTTAGAGTTGATGTAAACGAAAAGTTTGTTAACCTTTACATTTTGGAAAAAACCGTATGTACAGAAAAAGGTTTTACAGAATTTTTTTCAGATGCTGTGTCTGGCAGCATTCGATTGAACCCTTTTTTTTTTTTTTTCTGCCATGAGGAATGTATATCTGTAAAAAAAAAAAATCTGCAAAGTAAAATATGTAAATCTAGCATTGTCCTTACATTTTCTTTGTGAACCACGCGATAAGTGTTTCACTTAAAATTCTTGGACACTAATTTAAGTTGGACAATAAAATCTGACATCATAAATTTAGATATAAAGTTACGCAAGTATTTTATAGAGTTTTGGACAATTTTCGTGCTAGGAACTGATTGTACAATTATCATAAAATGTTGAAAAAATTGCAGCTGTGGTCTTAAATTTTTTGCAGATTTTACCTTAACATTTATTTTGTGCTAACGAAGTCCCAAACCTTTCAAAAATATGCACCAAAGGTCCAATGGATGGGTTTTCATCCATTTGACCGTTAGTTGATTAAACAAATTGACTTTGACCAATTTTAATAAGGGCAAAATGGTAACTTTGTATTATATATTTTTTCCAAATATTATTAACAATTAAACTAAAAAAAAAAATGCCCCACCCACCCCCACCCCCACCTCCACGTCCACGCCATCTTCACCTCCAACTCCGGCCTCAACTCCGGCCAACCACCGGACATACATACCACTAGAAAGCCTTCATCACCCTCTACAACTTCCATCAAACGCCCTGTCTCGAACCCACCTGAACTTGCCGAAAAATTGAGCCAAAACAGCCTGCTCAAATCCCCAAAAAGGTCGAAATCTCCAATTTCGGCAACACCCATGTCATGCCCAACATTCCAGGTAACACATCAAGCCTCCCATGTCCATGGTCGTCAATCATCCTTAAAAGCACAGAAACAAATCAGCAAACTACATCTTCGAACACAGCCATTGTGCAACTTTCAGATGGCTTTTTAGGCACCGGTGGTGTGACCCAGGATCGCAGACAACCACCACAAGCACCGACTCTTCATGGTACGTCCAATGAACAAATGGGTCTTCCCCAATTTGACCTAAATAGATACTCGGTGTACTTCTTCAAATAGATACTGAGTCCACTTCTTCAAATGAAATTTGCTTCATATTCATACAAACCCAGTGCACTAAATAGATATTGGGTTTGATTGTGGTGGTGGCAATTTACTGTGGTGGTAGTGGTGCCGGCACAAAGGAGGATGTCGGTCGTGTGTCGACGGTGGTTTTATTTTATTTTATTTTTCTTTGTTTTAGGTTAAATATGTAAAGTTGTCATTTTGTCCTTACTAAAATTGGTCAAAATTAATTTACTTGGTCAACTATCCATTTGGACCTCCAATGCATATTTTTGAAAAGTGTGGGACCTCTGCTAGCACAAAATAAAGGTTGGAGGTAAAGTTTGCAAAAAATGAAAATGTTTGAAACCGCTGCTACAATTTTCCCTAAAATATTGATGGCTGACTTACCCTGTTTAAAGTATAGGACCAAATTATTATTTCTGCAATAGGTTGGAGATTAATATTGCATCTTTTTCATTTTATTAATGATTAGAAGTCCCTTTATAAGCCATATATCAATAATATGGAAGTGCTTTGTTTAGAAGCTTAACACTTTAGAGATAAAATAAATTAATTCATTTGTAAATTCAATGTACATCATGTGTAGACATAATTCGAACATGGATCATAATTAAATGCCGATAAGATTTGAACTGAAGGGGGCTATATGTAAGCCATATAGGAATAGGAGGCTGCGTCGAGTGTGCTATCTAACATCTTGAAATTTTTTTCGGTGATTTTGAGGAATTTTCGAAGGTTTCTAAGGAACATAATAAAGTTAAGTTGTGAGATTAAAAAGGTGAGTGTTGAAGTTTTTGAAAAAAAAGAGAGGATAATTTTAGAATTACTTTAGAAATTTAAAAATGCAAATAAGGAATTTATCTTAATTGCAGTCATATTTCCTTGGAAATAGGCTGCTCGGTTGCGAAGGTTCCCATTATATAGCATTCTTGGCTCCTGTGTGATGAGGATTAAAATTAGGTTTTTATTAAATTTTGATAAAAAAATTGATGAAATATTTGATTAAAAAATTGCACGTCCCTTAAAATATGTGGTTAAAAAATAATTGTTGACTTTAACTTAAATTAAAATCTTGATTTTAATTTATACCAAACATGGGCTTAATTTTTTTTTAGATAAACAAAAATATTGCTTTAAAAAAAAAAACCTCTAGAAATGATCTTGGTATAATATATGCTTGGCACATAAAATCATGTCCAATGATTGGAGCATTTGAGATACAATATGAATCTATGACATTGTTACACATGCGTATACATTGGTAAAATTATACGTTGTATATGACACATAAGTAATATTGATGCATCCATGTGCACGTGCATACATATGTATGACTTTAGAGAGGTAACCATGCATAACTTGTAAAAGATGAGATAATGAAACTAGTAGAAAGATGATCGTGAATACTTAAATATAACATTTGGAATTAGATGACAATATTAAACATATTGGAATCGCCTTATAGGAGTAGATTAACATAGGTTGGACCTATTTTGTGATTTATATGCTAGTGGAATTTCTTGAGTTGTAGCAATGACTCCCTGATTGTTATAACAACATGGACGGACCCACATACACTAGTCATAGATCTTTTTATTAGCCAAGTTGATGTTTGAGCTCATACATCAGTACAATGGAGGGGGATTCAGGGCCTGAAGAGACAAAAGACGAATAAGCTGTGAATTTGAGGACAAGTAAATATACTGTGAGCGGTACGAAGTTCAATATTTTGTATTGGTACTTGATCGAGGTTCAATGAGCCTATTACCAAGAAAACTCAAAAGGAAAATGTTACAATTGATTCTGTTACNAATAAGCTGTGAATTTGAGGACAAGTAAATATACTGTGAGCGGTACGAAGTTCAATATTTTGTATTGGTACTTGATCGAGGTTCAATGAGCCTATTACCAAGAAAACTCAAAAGGAAAATGTTACAATTGATTCTGTTACGCCTTGTGAAACTAGGACCCACACGTGGCCCTCATTAGATTACGTGGCAAGTGATTTGAGGACCCCACATTTAGTACACCGATGGGGACGACCCAGCCCCATACAGACGACCCTCTTTAAGAAGTTTGAACGACCCTGTATAGAAGAGGTTGGTCGACCCCATTACTCATGAACCCCACGGCAAGAGCTAGCCCAGGGCAAAGCAGTAACGAATTTTGAACAGATCATTTTCAGCGCAGCACTGCCACCGTCGCCGCCACAAACCTATTTGGTCAAGTCCAAGTCACAAGCTAGGTCGTATGATTACCAAAGCAGTACTGGCATTTAAGGCTATGATTGATTGATACCTATAACTGGAAAGGTCAATCATGTGGATGAAGCCACGTGTATCATCTCTAATGGTCTCCATTCCCCTTACCAAAGTATAAAATCTCATATTTAGTGTCATTTGAAGGTAATGCAAGTTTAGACTCTAAAAACTATATTCTTGCCATACATTTAACTCATTGATTCCCAAAGCCGACCCTTTCTTGTTCATTGGGGGCTCACGTTTTAAGTTCGTTCACACCCATAATTATTTCTCGAATTGACTTGACCGTCGCAGTGTGTGCGACCAACTTAACCCCTTCTGGAGAAGGTCACGTGTGCCCAATGGTTTGTCCAAGTGTGCAAGAATCCAGCTTACGTGAACGTAAGAGGCCTTGGGATCTGTTGACTGCCTCATTGGTACATTTTTTGGGGTCAACGGATCCTAAAGAAATTATTTAGCTTTTGAAAATAATTAACTATATTTTATAGCATTAATCTCCGTGCATCTTCCACTCTCTATTTTCAGTAAAAAGAAATTATATATTATTTTTCAAACTATAGTGCTTTTATCAAGTATGATTAAATTAATATTAGTAGTATCAAATTAGAAGTATGTAACATTTTAAGTACATCTATACTAAAGTAAAACAATGAATTTTAAAATTAAATATCTGTTTTCTAGATAATAAAATATTGCCCAGTGATTTGAAATTCATTTTGAGGACGATGTTGGCGCGGTTCTATAGAGTATTACTTTATTATTTCAAAAGTCCGAAAATAAAATTACTTAAATGAATCGAAATTAGGGAAAACTTTGGGACACCACATGCTACGTCATTGCAACAAAATGGAGTGTAGTACGAGCCTTGAAGGCTTCACATGAACCACGAGTGCTTCGTTATAAACAAAGAGTCTCGTCGAGATGCGTGAACTCATCACTATCGGTGTACAAGGGTGCATGTAACGCATATGTGACTAGGAGAGCAACGATTCGGTTTCATATTAAACTACTTGTAAATAAAAAAAAAAATTGAGTATATATATATATATATATAATCTCCCTGCATTATCCATCCATTATTCACCAAACCATATGGGCAACCACTTTACAAACTTTTGCACCAACACATGAGCTTTCTAGTTGGTAAATCTTGTTGGCTAAATATTAGACATGAAAATCTAGAAAATAAAAGAGGGAAAATATGAGAAGTCTCCCACCTAATAAGGTGAAATGTTTTGATTTAGATGTTAGAGCATCAAGATTTGAGGCTTCTAAGCTGGTGTAGGCCTTTTCTTGTGCCAACTCTTGTCCACGAAAAAGATTACACCGACATTATCCAATTCTTTACTCTAAAATGGGGACATAGGAGACCATATTGTTTCATTTTATGTCCATCAATTTGATGTTGATAATAATGTTATAAAACTAGAATCAAACATATCGATTTGATTTAAAAAATAAGAATTTTTTGATAATCGATTCATCCTTTTGACACTTGATACTTCAACATTTATGAGTTAATGTCGGGTCAAACTTAAAAAATATTTATTCATAAAACAATATTTTAGGCCAAACTTGTTTTATTTGTTTAATGTTCAAGTTGCACTTGGAAATAATATTATCTGTTGGAAAAAATGGGTGATTTGTGTGTAGATATTTATCAATCAACATAATTAATTAAATAATATAAACATAACATTGATAAATATAATTCAACTATAATCATAAATATAAGAATTATACAATAACATGAACATAAAGTATAAGTAGATAAAGTTAGAAATACAAGTTTTAGGTAGTCACGTCAAGAACATTAACATAACTAATTAAATAATATAAACATAACATTAATAAATATAATTCAACTGTAATTATAAATATAAGAATTATACAATAAAATGAACATAAAATATAAGTAGATAGAGTTAGAAATACAAGCATTTGAGAGTCGCATCAAAAACGCTGTCCTAAAGTTGTATTGTCTCCCTTTCGTGTGGGTTCTTTCGGCACTACACGGCTCCAAGATAAAATCTATGTGGCTCACAGCCGATTCTTCTTCTATGAGCACAAACATAGAGAGATAAAAAAAAAGCCTTTATCGAGTTGTCAAAAGTATAAAAAATATACAGTATGAAAACAAATGGAGTATTTTGGTTATATTACTTTTCTTCTCAAGTTCTATATTTTATGTTATAAAAATCAATCCATTTTATAGGTAAAGTTTAAACCCCCAACATTAAACCACTCAACTATAACTTACATATTAATATTAAGATTTTTAATTTAGTATTAAATCTGAAAATTAAAAACTAAACTGAAAATAAAAAATGTATTAATTTAAAACTTTTAATTTTATGTTACGACAATCCCCTAAAAGTTTTAAACTTTCAAAATAGATAAATATATAATATATATAGTCGCAACGTTATACTGCGTAATAGGTGTAGGTATCTTTTGGATTTGAAGCTCACTTAATGATAACAATTTTCATTTGAGGGAACCATAATGGATTAAGCCTTGAATTAAGTCCCTTTAGCCAAATTTCAATTGTCTCACACACAGTATCGATTTAGGCTCAATTCGTAGCGGGTAGCGCTGTTAATGGCCATGCGCTCTAATCTTGATACTAGTAAAAGTCTTTAGTGAATAGCCCAATCCCATAGCCATGGCCTCATGACAACTCTTACATAGATAAGTCCTCCAAGGGTGCGTGTGACCCGCACCTCCCAAGAATTCTCGCATCGGTACTCATTCAGGGTTAAACTCTTTCTAACATCAGCACTATCACCATAGGAATGAGCACAAATAATATATTGTTATTACAAGTCACGCAGTGCGGGTTGTTTATATCACATTGAACCTTCTTCATGGGATCTCCAATCGCAAAGGTTGGGTTACTCACGGAGGTGACTCCCTTATGGGCTTAAACACTCCACTCGATGATTTATTATGTTCATTAAGGACTTTAATTTATCATGTCCATTTTGGATAATAATTTGGTACCATCAATGTTTGCGAGCTCTTGTTCTTAACCTGCACATCTACAAAATCTTCTAAAAACATTTCAAAATATTAAAGTCTCATTAAGTTTAATAAGATAAATACATTGAAATTTTTAATATTGACTTTTAGTCACATATTTGGGCAAATGCGTCAATTGAACTCTTGTATTTCACCTGCAATTTTCAAATTTAATCGAACAATTCGCTAAAAAAATGTTGATTTTACAATTAAGAGTAATAAAATATAAGATATATCTAAAAATTTAAAACGCTCCCACATTCCAAGGATATAATAATTCTTTACTAAATAATTCTCAATCATCATATATCACAATATAATATTAATCTTTTCAATTGATTAAGACTGATCAACCATCAATGTATATCATACTCATATGTACACATCACATATATGGATGATTATATTAATTTATTAATTACCATCAGTATTATCGAGTTGATATCAGTGTTTATGGATATTTAGCATATCCAAAAAAAAAAAAAAAAATTTATCGCCTTTAACTTTTGGAACTTACTTTCATAATAATATCACACACACTTTTTCAACTCTTACCATAAACTCAGAGCCAATTTAAACCAAGACGTGCTACTAGGAATAATAAGAGCACAAGTAATCTTCCGAAAACGACATATGCATAAAATGACAATTGTAAAAGAAGTCCTTAGTGGGTGGATCAAATAGATACATATGTTATTTAGTTAAGCTATTGGTTTTGTCGTTGGGTTACCATAAAATTATGAAATACAAAATATGAATCCACATCACATAGAGAAATAGAGGCAGAATATTACTTCATAGCACCTGTGTCTTACGTACACCTTTTAAATACAATTGATAGCCCACATTCATTATTCATCAGCCATTCACCTTAATAACTTAAAACATGAAGGTTCAAATAGTTAAATGTCAAATAAATTATTATAACTGTTAAGATTTAAAGCTTTTGAAACTTAAATCAAAATTGATTACACTACATGGAAGTATTATATGTTATTCTAACGACAATATAAGAGTTACATATCTAAATTAAATAATAATACTAAAATCACTATTATTCATGAGTTATAACTAAATCTTTTCTAAAATATTAATTAAGCACATTATTGAGAGTTAAATCTTTTAACCATTTGTACAAAATAAATTCATAGATTTTCCATGTAAACAGTGTAATCCAACAAATTCACTTACATGAGAAAATACTAGTTTTGGTTATAATTTACAATGATAATATCTCACTCTATATTTAGATAAAAAATTTCCTTATTTCTGTAGTATAACTATCCACATTAAAAATCAATCCATTTTATAGGTAAAGTTTAAACCCTCCCACATTAAACCACTCAAGTATAACTTACATATTAATATTAAGATTTTTAATTTAGTATTAAATCTGAAAATTAAAAACTAAACTGAAAATTAAAAATGTATTAATTTGAAATTTAAAACTTTTAATTTTATTTTACAACATTATCTACAAATGACAATAAGATATACAATGATATTCTGAAGTGTAGTTGCAACAGTTAAGTTATTTAGGGACCTTTTGTAGTTTGATTCTTTGTAGTGTGCTCTTATATAATATGCGCATATTTCTTGAGTAATGGCATATTCACTATGAATAATATTATTCATAGTGAAGATTATGCAATTAAAAACTATCACATTAATGCATCAAATAACCAACTGTCACATGTATGTCATATAGGACAATTGTTGGTAATATTTACTATGAATAATATTATCCATATTTCTTACCAAGTAAGGATTTTTAAATAAAAATGTGATTTTTTTTTCTTCATTTATCACAAATTTGATAGGAAACTGTCACTTGGAAATCGTGAAGTTCATTATGAACTAGGACAGGGAGTTAAATGCAACTTTAATTAAATGTCCTTGCTGTTTAAATTAATTGCAGTGTGTCATGTTTTAGGCCCAAGATCCTTTAATGTAGGATAGTAAATCAGAAACCTAAATAGAGAAAGCTTTTAACTTAAATTTACAAGATGGTAGGTTTTGAGGCTATTTTTGGGTAAGGGGTTAGAGTTCACCCAAGATGTACATAGAATAATTATTTTTTGACGGTCCATGCGTGTCGTATATTATCATTTTTAATCACGCATTATATGTATATACAAATTTAAAAAAGGGTTATGCTATGAGTACATGACCATAACATAATGGTGTCCATTATGGACACAATTTCCCTTTAAAAAGTGTTGACATGAGTTTCGAAGATCTGCAAATTGAGCATTGTCGACTTTTAGATGTATTGATATTACATCAGAGATTGAATAGAAATTGAACCATCGATTCAGTTAATAGGTCATTGACTGACAAACCCATTATTTAATTTCCCTTTTTTTTTTTTCGTTAGACAGCAAATAAAAATTCATCAAACTTCAAATGACTTGATCAGTGGTTATATATATATATATTTAATTACGAGCCCATTTTTATGTGTAAAATGTATTTTAAAATAATAGATTGATGAATAATGTTTGGTTAAAAAATAAGAAAAAGTTTAGGTTTACGTATAATATTATTTTATTGAAAAATGTGTGATTTAAAAGAAAAAAAGAAAAATATTGACAAAAATAGGATCAAGGGCTAAAATTCATTTTATGCCATTTCTGATTTCTCCAAAATGAGCTATTAATGAGATTTTCATTTCCAAGAAAAATCACTTTTTTCATCAAAATCATAATCCAAACGGAGCCTGTATTTACTTCCTTCATGTCTCATTTTCACAATCAACGCATTCCAAAATGGGCCTACGTCCAAAATTGTTCTCTCTCTTTTGAAGTATCAATTGATATATATATATATACATGTCCTCACTCCTCCCCATGTTTTGAGTATTGACAAGTTAGAGCCTGCAGCTTAAGGGCCATAGAATTGGTTGATTTATCTGTCCAAGATAAAAATAAATAAAAAAATCTTAATGTAATTTATAGAATTTTAGATCTTATCTTACGATTATTTAGTACAGCCAAAAAATTTTATTAGAACAAGAAATTGCTTCTGATTTTATGATTTCTAGAAATATTTTGTCTTATTAGAAAGAAAAAACGAAAACAGAAATCCTATAAAACATACTCTTTATCAGTGTTCTAAAAGGTGTATCAAAGAATCGAGGCGAAAATGCCAAGCCACCTTATTTAGCGGTCAACGATTGTGGCTTGACACCTTATTTAGCGGTCAACAGCAATCGTTGATCACTAATGGGTGCCTATGCTAGATTATGCACGTCTAGACGCACATTATTATTATTATTAAAAAAAATTAATTTTTTTGCTACAATTCTTTTAAATTAAAATTTCAAGGTTGACTTACATTTGAAACTTACCTTTTTTGTTACAAACTTTTGAAAAAATGTATAAAATTTCTATAAATCTGTTTTAAATATTTGATAGGTATTATTTTTATTTATTAAATAATTTTTTGATTGGTTAAAAATTAAAATAAAATTAAAATAAGAAAATGCACTTTTACGCTTTTTTACATATATGCTTCGTCTAAACTAGCATAGCCCATAACTTGGTCTCCACGCATCGCTATGCATTACGCCTCTTAGAACACTGCTCTTTATACGTTAGATTAAACAATAATATAATAAATGGATGCTTTTGTTCAACCCTATGAAAAAGAGAATATTTATATTTATTACCTTGTCCTAATTAAGAAACTAATTGCTTCATTACAACAAATTAAGAAATTGTTTTGAATATTTTTGAATCTTACAAATTTATTTAAGAATTAACATAATTATAACTTAATTTTCTATAAATAGCTTAACATAATTATAGTTTAGCATCTTACATATTTCCATTCTTAATTCCATGTTCACTTTTAATGGAATAAACACGCCATAGATTTTTAAAAATGTTTCTATATAAACCAATTTAATTTGAATTATCTATTACAATTTTTTCCTCGTTTAAGTTGAGATTTTAATTTTTTGAAAAAAAAAAATAAAAATCTGTAGCACAAGTTTAGAAGGTTCGCCAATAATTGTAGGCTCTGAGGTTTATTATATTTAACATTAATTAAGCCAAACACTTTTTAACGTTACTTATCCTTAATTATTGAGAGAATCAACACGAAAAGTGGAGCACTTCACGCTAAGATGTCTCCATGAAATTGCTGCTCTATTTTTTAGCCATGATCCCAAGTTTTAAACGCTATATTAATTAAATCAATTTTCATTCTAGAAGGAAGTTAATTAATTTTAACTACTTGTAGCAACTTATGAAAATAGTAAAAATTTCAGCATTGGTCTCAACCCATTGCTCAAGTAGTAATTTGGTCCATAAGCTCTAAAATAAGCAAGTTATTCTGCAAATTTTCATCGAAAATTGACTTCAAGATCTCATACGTCCAACTCTTTGAAGCCAGATTTTATTAACGAATCTAGAGTAGTGCCTAGAAGTCGTTGATGGGGTACATATCAATGAGAATCACATGATGATATATAGAGATTTGGGCTCTTTATATTTGTGATTGAGCAAGTTTGGCGAGCAACTTGATACTCGAGCAAAAGGTTGACAATTAGTAGTGCACTTCTCTATAAAATTATGTTAAATATGAAGAAATTCTTTAAACTAATTTAAGTACATTTTGTAATCGAGTATAATTTGTTTTAACTTCTTGTTCAATAATGTCTAATCTCACGAGTGAATCCTTCCATGTATAGTTTTCCAGTCTATAAATCAGATTTTCATGTAAATCCAATGACCACAAAGAGTGACATCCGCACCCCCCCACCCCAACCCCAACGTCCATAAGAATAGTTTTCTTGTTTTTTCCTCTAACTCTTTGCTACTTAACATATACAACAGGATTCAAATTTTTTTAGCCAGTGAGGACTGAGGCTGTGAAGATATGCCCAATTTGATAATCATTATTTTCAGATTCTTTTTTTTACACACTCATTTTCAATCATATATTCATACGATAAAAATATTCTATACGTAAACCCAAAAATTTTCCTTACTTTTCAACCACATATTCTCCTAAAAATCACTATTCAAAACATTATTTTGGCCATTATACATGGGAGAATCCTACAAAACTGTCGTATTCGTGAAGTTCACGTGGCATATTATGTGGAATCTTGATTTGACATGAACAACCACGTTAGTACATCGAAAATAAAACTTGGCACATCTGATATAAATGACAAGCTCGGGATATCAGAAACTTGCAAGTTACCGAGCCTAATTAGAGTTGAATCGACCACCATATCCTAATCCAAATGATAGTCGAGCAAACTATCCAACCTGTTGTTTTGCAGTTTTGAAATAGTTTAAAATTCAAACATCAACAACAACATTTTTTTTTTTCATAATTTTATCCCAAAAAAGACAGAAAAAGAAAAGGAACTTTTAACCTTGACCAGAAAAAGTGTTAGCAGTACTGCAAATGTTTTGTTTTGCCCAATTTATTATAGAGTTTATTTCTGATTCTTGAAAAACATCTCTTGCCCATGTTCCAGTTAACGATACATATAGAGACAAATATATATGAATATATATTTTTCCTCAGTTTCTGGTTTAATGCTGCAGATATATAACAGGACCACCACACTTAATCCCAGTATTGTTGCTATCAACTGATACTCTCAAATTTGAATTCCAAGGAAAAAATCACCCCCATTAATGCTGTAAAATAACTGTTGCGTAATGTCTGTGCATTTGACATATGGTTCATTTCAAAAGGAAAAGAAATAACTAAATGCATTCAAATTCTAGGTTACAAGAGAGATCGGGGAAATATCGAAGGTGGTTCAATATTACATCAAACAAGAATCACGTATTGTTGTCGCTCGTTTATGAAAATTCTGCGTGTGTTAGGACTTTGATGAAAAGGAACCCGCCGTCTGCACATGCGACGGTGTTTTGAAGATCCGAATTTTTAAATAAATAAATATTTCCATATGATGCGGAGCAAGAATCAAGAACAAAATTCATTTGAGAATAGCATTGGTTTGCGCAAGAGTATAAATATCGAGAAAGGTTTTTGATGTTGAAGCAAGTTTCAAAATTCTATCAACATTGTCACAGCTAGAGATGCGTCAAGTGATTTTTTGGACCTCAATCGGTAACTATAGCAAGTTGATTAATAAAAAATTAAAAACAACATGGGATTCAGCATGATATCGATTGAACAATTGAAATAAGATTTTCTAACAACTAGGCACACTGTTTACATAAAAACAGTAATTACTACAGTACTTAAATCAGAAAACTGTATCATGCATGGAGAAATAGATTTGTTCTAGCAATCAGCACAAGAAAGACAAAAAGTTTCCTGATAGAGCAAAAAATAAAATAAAATTCATCAATTTCTGGAAAACAGTAATTTTCATAGTCAAAATAGAAAACTGTCATCTTCTACAAGCCACAGTTCATTCCTGCAAATTCTCTACGGTTTTTTCCTTTAAATTTTCAAACAATTAAGCATCCAGAGGCAAGACTGTATTTGAACTGGACCCCTGCAGAACAATGGCTGATTCAGACGAAGCGGTGTCAACATTTCTCTCGTTGATCTGATCTTCATGTTCTAATGAAGATAACCGAGGACTAGTTGAGGAATTTGTAGAAGAAGAAAATGAAAAGGGAGAATTGAAAGAATATTGAGTTGCAGCCGAAGAAGATGAAGAACAGTGTCCACGATCGGTTGAAGAAGTAGAAATTGAAGCCACAAATTCAAGATGAACCAGTAAATCAATAAAAGCTCCAACAATATACCCATAGTTTTTCTTGGAATTAACTCTCAAATAGCAAGTTAAAAGTTCTTCAAGACATTCCCAATTCTTCAATCCATAAGCCTCCACCATTTCCTCCATTGATAATCTGAAATCCACACAGGGATCCCTGGATTCCAAAGCCATTACTGTACTTTCTTTATAAAGAAAAGACTCGTCAGTTTTGGCTTCTTCAAGGATTGAACTTGTCTCTCCAGGCTCAAAAAACAACCTATCTGATCTTAAATCTCGAATCACCATCTCGATATTGTATTCATCATTTCTTGATGCACGTGAAAAACTTTCATCGAAAGAGTTGCTAACGCTAAAACGTGAATCTGGGGTGTCAAGAATTTCTTCAATGGTGGTTTTGTCAAGGTAGGCAGAATTTATAGTATTGTATATCTCATTGTTGTTAGCACGAAAAGAAAGGGTCTTTGGGTTGTTGACACAAGTTGGCCATGGCCAAGAAGAACTGATGGCGGCGGCGTTAGCGGCGACGGTTTCGGTGGCTTTGATAAGAACAGGAAATTTAAATTTTTTGCCCATTAGGTAGGTGGAGGTGGGGGTTGCAATGAGAAGAAATGTGATTTGAAATTCGTGTATATTTTTTATTGTTTGAGCATTAAAAGCTTCGATAGGGTAATTCAATGGAAGATTTGAAAGGAGAGAGGGAATTTGGACGAAGAAGAGAAGGTTGGTGGGGTCTATACTATTTCAAAATAATGATAGAAGGGCGCCCTGGTTTTACAGGGGATTGTTCAAGAAGAGGGGCTCATGATAGAAATGTTCCTCTAAAAACAAGTGAGAGTTTGTTTATGTAATTTTTTTTTTAACTTCTTTTAAAAGCAAAATAAGTAACTTGGAAATTCTTTCGACTAGTCGCTTTGAAGTACAATCGAAACATTAGTCTATGCGACATAAATCTAATTAGATATATAATCTGAACCTATAGGCGTATGTGGCGATGCAACGCCAAAATTTAACAAGATTTATCACACAACTATTGGCGGCATTGCTCCAAAATTTAAAAAGATTTATTGCTCGACTATTGGCAACTTGGCACCAAATTTATATGGAACTTGCTACATGCATATCAAACTTTACATAATGGGTTACATAATGCCACATGTTAGTTTATCATTTGTCAATTTAAAACACGATCAACTTTTTCATCCAATTTTTTCCTCCACGTCATTTTATGTAATCTATTATGTATCATTTTTATGCACAAATAACATAATCCATTTTTTATATACCCCACAATCATCTCTATTTTGACTCTTTATTTTATTTTTTTAATAGATATTTATTGTTTTCTCTTCATATTTTATTTAACATAATTTTTAGACATGAATGATCAATCAATTTAAATATCATTTGAATACATTGGAGAGTAAAATCAACTCTCTATTTTAAAAAAGTTAAATATAGGATCTTTTTGAGTGTATTTTATGCATTTACTCTCTAAAATAAAGAATATTTTGTATTTGGAAAATTTTCTTATCTTTTCTTCTTTAGAGACTCAGAGATAGGGATGACAAAAAAATCCAACAAACTTGATACCCACGGAGCTCCGCCCCGAACGGGGTGTGGATAACCCGCTTAATTAGGTATCGAGACGAGGATGGGGCGGGGAATTTTTCCTCAGGGCGGGTTCGAGGCGGGGGACGGCCCCCCTCCCCCCCTTAATTTTTTTTTTTTTAGAATTCAATACTTTAAATTGAAAATTTCATTAGTTCTAATATAAATTAACAACTAAAATTATTTGTTTAAATCTAATGAATAGGGGCAATAAAAATAAATTATCACAAACTAAAAAAAATTAAAATTAAAATTAAACGGGGTAGTAAACGAGGCAAGGACAT
>CAIGRN010063021.1:0-10299 GCA_903798345.1 Fraxinus anomala
AGGTTCATATATGGAAAGAATCTAAAATGCTCCTAGAAATAATATGTTGAAGAAGAGGGAGGCTTCATATCAATGTCAGATCAGCCGATATAAAACCAAAATAACAATAATAATAGTGCTACTACTAATAATAATATATTAATGAGAATCTCTTTTCAACTTACTATGGTGGTATCAACCCCTTTGGAAATTAAGTTGTCTGCAAATTGTGATGCAATGGTTGTAACGAAAACCGAAGCTAGTGGAGGAAGAACAGAGACCTGAAATTACAAATAAGATTTTAATTGGGTGAAAACGTGTTTTCTTTTGATATATATATACACGCCTTCTTCGGATACACATCGTTTGATGCATGATATGTACTTATCTCGTATAAAAAGGGGCACTTGTGGGTTTTGATGCTGGCTTTTCGCCTCTCCTTCTGTCTTCGTGAAANAAGCCTTCAATTCTTTATGTGCAAGCCCACAAGCGATACATTGTACTTTTGGATGCTGTACAGGCAGATTATGTTCATCACTATATTGCTTATGCCCCTTTTTTACAACAATAGACGTGCATATATCAACCAAATTATGAAGCATGTGCTGCTTTATTCTACTGTTTCTTTTAACCTGGGAGGTAAAGTAGTGTTGACTGTTCATTTATTCCCTTGGCATTACCTAACACAAATCTCCGAGTATCTAATTTTCACAAACATTTCTGAGGGAGCTCAACTTCATGTATCTTCTATGTTAGAATCTTCTAGAGGCTTTTTTTCTTTTAGCTAAACTATTTGCCTCAAAGCCCAATTACTTTTTGAGATCATAACTTGATTTGGATTTGGTGCACCTCATGGGTTTTGGCCCAATAGCTTGTTTTGATGCTTTAGTGTAAGCCTTCGGTTTCGTAATGGGTGGAACATGTATGATGATGTCATAGCTAGGTCCCATAACCTGTTGAATCTGACTGAAACCTAATTAACAACTGGGTAAAAGTGCATCATGCTTTGAGATTTGAGAATCACAATCACAACATAAAAAGAAACTTTTTTCTTAGAGAACAACAATACCAGCAATAATACGACTGCTTCGTAGTTTAAAAATGTCAAAATTAATTCCACTAGTAATGTATTTAGAAGATTTAATAGAAAAATACAATTTTTTTATGAAGGAGAAACAGAACAGCTACCACCTCAGTTTGCAAGCTATAATAGCACAGAGGAGACTATATAGTCACATGCAAGTAACATAAATTAAAGTGGCATAGAGACTAGAATACCATTTCAGTGTGATTATAGGAACAGTGAAAAGATTTCTCATAATGGTATAATTCAATAAAATTTGGGGCAAACATTTCATGGGTCATCTTTATTTGCTCTACACATTAATTTAAAGGGAAGTAGTACACAATTTACTAAACAAGTTTGCTGTAGACTTACCCATGCAGCTTCAGTCAGATTGAGGTTCAGTTCTTCACTGCAAGAGATGTAGCTAGAAATTATAATTTGTTTGATAAAAAATTACGTGAGAACCAAACAAGTTACCATCCAGATGCTTAACACCAGTGACTATGAACTGGAAAGAAAGAATAGTAAGGAATGTTCCATCATCCATCTCAAATCATATGGTAAGAAGTGGAGAGACTTCTCGTATTCATATACTAGTTTGGAAAGCTGTTTAATTTCAGAGAAACGATCTTCGATTCTTCTATGTACACGCTATTATGGATTAATTGCTAATCATGCATCACCGAGCAATAATAACACGAAACACAGAAAATAGAAAGCAATAACACAAAATTTAGAGTGGTTGATTCTTCAACGAGAGAGCTACGTCTACTTTACGATTTCACTATGACAAAGGAGAATTGCAATGTATGTAAACTCACAATCTATGTAATGTTCTCAATGCACCACGAATAGGGATTGCAAATTCCATGCCCCGTATTGCTCTCTCCCGAACAGGATGGTCTATGTAGCAAGTATACTTCAACTAGGGTGGTATGTTTGTGTTGGACATGTGTCGAATAACGACACTATTCAAACACTCTATCATTATCATTTTTATTTCTATATCAAAAATATTATATATTTTTAACTCAAAGTTATTACTAAATAACAAATAGGTACTCATATTTAAAGATTTTATCAAAAAAATTAGTAACTATAAAACTGAATTTATAATATATAAATAAATGATTTTAAAGAGTTTAATCAACATATTGACGACAGTCGTGTCATAATTATTTTGAAAAACCCCATGTTGATGTGTCCGACATTTATCGAGTTGGACATACATGTCCATGTTGGTGCATCATAGAAGACGTAAAATCTCTGTCAGGATGGTAAATGGGACGGGAACAAGGAATAGGGTCTTTGCCTCAAATTCCCCAAATCCACCCCAATTTTTTATTTTTTGTTTTGTTTTTTCAATTTACATTGTATTTAAAAATAAAAAATAGTATTAAAAAATAAATTAATAATTAAAAGGTGCTGTAAATTGAGATATTTTAATCCTCGCCCCGTTCCCACTTCCTCCACACCACCGTTGCCATCATTAACCATTGAAAGAGTCTTACCCTAATACCTAGTATAGGAAGAACTATTTAGGTGACTTAATACATGTAGGAACATTCATAAGTACCCATATAACACTGAAAAATTTTGCCTCGTTGGCTCCGGTCCCCTACCTCCATCCGAACCACGATCAACGAAAAAAGGAAATAGTGTGATTAGGCTCCACACCCAACACGTGCTAGCCCAACTTACGCACTGAAAGATGATTAAAAGGTGGGTCAAATATGGAACAATTAAGGAACAAGAAGGTGCAACCTTAACACAATAAGGACAAGGTGAAGCAATGGCACAAACATGGAAAAATATCAATAATCAATGAAATCAGTATGGAAGAAACTTAGATGGCTTTTCATAACCAAAATTCTAATATCATGATAAAGTACTACTCTCAGGACAATTGGTAATAAATGGAGAGGCTAGTGGGGGACTTATTCTAGTTTGAAAAGTTACCATTTTTCAGTGTTACAAGATCCAGTATGGAAAAAGTTGGACCAAGAAGTCCCATGTGCGTGCTTAGCAATTGATACTTCGTTGACCAACTACACTAAAAATTAGCTGGTAACGAAGATTACAGTAAATCATAGTCCGCTCATTAGCTTAAACACACAAACAGAAGTAGCTGTAGATAGAAAAAGAATGAAGATCTATGTATTTAAGGCTTCAATAATTGACAGCTAATACAACTCTTAAAAAATGATATCAGGTTATTTCCCCTTTATTTTCGCCATGTTTAATTTGAATAAGTTGAACGTTCACCAGCTTTAGTTTTCGAGATAGACTAGCCATCTTTACCTAAAAAATTGTTGATGTTAGTATAAAATATGTATTAAGTGCCTCAGGAACTGGAAATTTGAAGTTCCATTTGATAACCACACAGTAAAAATGAGAACTCATAATCCAATGTCTCAAATCTTGGAATTATAATGAAACTATCACTCAAAATGACAAACCCAAAGGTTCAGATTCAATTCACTTGCTAAAAAAGATACCTGAAATATGTAGGAAGCCACGATAAACAAGTATAATGACCCCAACTTCCACAGAAATGAACATATATCATTGCCCATACAGCTTTACTTTTGAAAAAAGCCTTCCAAGGGACATCCTGTAATTTCACAAATATAGTTGGATAAAGAAAGGGGAACTCCATCGGATGCTTGTCTGGTCTTTTTAATTTTAATTTTCCCTTTTAATAGCAAGAGAATTATTATCATGTCTTTTTCTTTATGCAAACAGCTGTAGCAGATATATGTAGTAGTACATGAGAGAACTCTTATTAATATGCTAGAAGTAAAGGAAAAATTTCTCAGTTATGTGGTTGATTTGGTCCATGCAGCTTAAAAATTTATATTCGAGGCAAATATCATAATATACCGTCAATGAGTTCCCCAACTCCTCCAAAGAAGAATTCCATGAGTTATTCCAAGAGTTAAATTTAGGCCCTGTAGGAGATAGATTACACTATTTATGCGAGTGAGAGAAGGATCTAACTACAAATTTTTCTTCCCTATCCAAACTGAAAATGGTAATTCAAAAAATTTGAAACAATTAGCTGAATAATGTGAAAAGACTAGCTTACATGATAGTTCGCCATTAAATAGATGCTGATCTTCTTTAACAAACTGAAATCCCAGAAACCTGCAAGATAGTTTAATTATTATAAAAGCAAAAAAAAAAAAAAAATTCTATGAATCACCTTAATCTTGAACTTCAGTTAATAAACTCAATTATCTCCGGATTTCTTTATAATATAAAATTAGAGATAATAAGGGATAAATTCTAAAATGATAGATATACTTTAAGATATTTCCTCAACCCCAATATCAATATAGCTTATTTTTCTTGTCTCAACACTGTCAAGTGTTGTCCATTTCACCTTAACATGTCATAATATTTTGGACCCGGCTGTTTGATTCTAACACAAATATGAGGTAATTTCCGTAATCATAATCCAACAAAATATGGGATATGTTAGTTCCTAAATTAGACAATTTTATTGTCTACAAATATAGGTCATTGTACAGGCTGTTATAGAAAATGTAACAATGTAATAGAAATTCCATATTTCTTCTCTTTCACTATATATGTTAAGCACCTTACCAGGTAATACCTAGGAAGCCAAAAATGTAGAATACAGACTCCCATCCATAACTTTGTATTAGTGGAGGAGCCAAAAGAAGCCTGCAGGTTCATAAATTTAAATGTAATTAGTGAGAAAACGCTGATCATATTTTGTTTATAAATTTGACAGATAACTAACTGAAGTAAGACATGGCTCGGCTTTTCAACATACAAATCTTGAATTGTGTTGGAGCGTATAGAAAAGAAGTGCACTTGAAATTTTTGTACTCTAGTTGCTAGCACAAAACTCAATAGGCATCAATATCCGAATTAAAATTTGATTGGCATGGTTGAACAAGGAATTCTTGCAGCACAAAGACTCGTGTAGAATACAATAATATGATGCATAATTAGGGACAAGTAAATGATATTGTGTTCCATGATTATTACCCTAAGACACTTCCAACACTCAAGCCACCAAAAACAAATGAAACTGCTCGTGACCGCTCTTCAACTGGTATGGTCCTGTACACAGCCAGAATAACACCATATACAACATAAGTGAATAAAAATACACAGCATTACCAATCCTTTGAAGAAGGCAGGAATTTTACAAACCACGGGAAGATTAAATATAATAACAATGAATAAATGAGTATATATTACACACAGGAGGAAGATTATCTAAACCTTTTTCCTTAAATCATTTCTCTTTCCTTCTTATTTCTTATGATTTTTTTTCCTTTTAACTGAGGGGAAGGCAACCAGGTGGCAGAGTATCTATGGAGTCGTATAAACAATATGAAACAATTCATCCAAACAGCGTACCTGGCAATCAGATCAGTTGCAGCTGAAGGTGAAACACCTTCTCCTATTCCAACCTGAAGTAGCAAAATTAATATATCTTAAATGAGTTAATTAGAAGAATAATGATGAAGATTCTTCACCATTATATTAATTCGAGATGAAGGATGCTAAAATGATAACCTAAGACATAAGCATTTCTTCAATATTTTCATGCATAAATAGACACACGTGATCACTTAGAACTTGATGCCAAGCGAAGTCTCAGATTCTATGGAATTACCAATATCCTGGACAAAATAAGTCCAGGCATAAAGCCAGCGAGAATAGGAACCAGTGCTGTGGCTAGTGACCAGATCAGGACCCCAGCCTCAAGAACTTTTCTGAGAGGGATAACAGAAATTGATTAGAAACAAGCTTGATTAAGAAAAACCAAATCTAGGAGAAAACACATACTCCATCCAAAAACAAATAAAGCAACGAAGAGGATCATAACGAGTTTTATTTATGATTTCCTACTTTGTTGGATCAAAGAAAATGATATAGTTGTGTTTTCAATTTTAAGCAGCTTTCCACTGCATAGCAGAGAGAATGATTGGAAAAAAAAACCGAATGATTGGAAAAAAAACCCTTGTTTACGTTATAAGCCAATGTGAGTTTTTTCTTATCAGCTGCAATACCATAAAGTTTATTCCTGACATTGTAATGGAAGTAGTACTTCCATATTTAAATTTTGCATTGATATTTCTCTCTCCTCGTGATGTAACTCATCAAGAGGTAGGGCCTTATACCCCCTTTTCGCAATTTTCCTGGTTATAGGTATAGAGTTAACCCCCAACATATGCCTGGGTAGAAGCCTAAAAACTTCTTCTGAGACATAGTTGGATTTTATTATTAAAAAAAATGAAAATCCATATTATTGGTAAAATGTTGATTTCATAAAGCTACTTGAGACGGGGGAAAATTAACGTCGCTCCCCTCCTTCTGAATAATATCTATTTTGATTGAAAAAAATGTCAAAATTATCAAAGCTTCGAAGATAACCGTTGAGTTTCTATAACTTCTCTTCCAATTAGAGTAGGGATTTACCTTTTATGCTTTGATCATACAATATAGCTTCATGGTTGCACCAATTAATATTTGAACTTCAGCAAGATTTTATTTCTATTTAAATAAAAAAAAAATCCAGAATTACATTGACCTATTAAAAAATATCATATAGCTAGGCAACTAACCTCCCTCCGAATATTTTTGCAAGCCAGCCACCAGGCAACTGGCTTAGTGCATACCCCCAAAAGAAAGACGATTGCACCAGTCCAGCCATTGTTGAATTCCAACCAAACTCGTGAGACATCGGAATTATAGCAACACTCAGATTCACCTATTGATTGAAAGAATGTCAGTCTTTGTTTGACATTAATTACAGCTACCTACCGAACAATATTTTACAAGGTTCATCACTTGCTCGAAACTTTTCTTATGAAAACAATTCATGTTATTCCTGTTACACATTACAGTTGATCCAACATAAGCACCCTAAGGGATTACCAAGCAAGAACTTTTCTTTCTTTCTGAAGAAAAATAGGAATTCAATTATTCCAATTAATTATTTCACTTTGCCACCGTATTTTCCTTTCCCTTCATCTTTTGTCTTACCAAACGCACCCTCAATAGGCAAGGAACTTGCAACCCCAATTGTTAAAAAATTGCCTTAGATTTTCAGTATAAAAACAAATCCATGATTCAACTTCACAAGAATATATCAAACAAAGCAATTAGAAGTTTTAAGAGTAAAAAGTTTCTAAATACTGAAGGCAATAAATTTACCTTATCCATATTGCAAATAATGAAGGCCAGAGATGTAGTTCCAATGAGCTTATATCTTTGAGGAAGATTCTTCCATGGTGGATTCCAAACAAACCCCACTTTCTTTCCCCCAATTTCAGCCTCCAGTAAACCAACCTTCTCCTCCAATTCATCATTCACTTTAAGCCCCTTAAGTATTCTACGTTTTTCTTCAGCATTTGCTGTCTCCTTCTCTTTTATGCTGCAAGAAACCCTGAACTTTTTCAAGCTTGGATTAATGGGTAACGCAATCAAGTATTGGGATCTGATAGAAGTTCTTAAGATTGAAGCTTTTCGTGTATAATAAGCTGGATAATAACAGATATTGGTGTCTGGGTTTATGGTGAACTTGGCCATCATTTTTTCCCTCTTATTTTCTTGAGGCCATAACAAGCCGAAGAAGAGTTCGAAGAAATAGCAAAAGACTATAGATGTGGCAGTTAAATGTAGTTTAAGAAGCACAAGACAATTAAGAAAGGACCATAGATTGCCACGAAGGTGCAGGATTGTGGCGTCCAATTAAATTGAAAGTTTCGTAAATTATTAGGAATATTGTTAATATTCTTCACTTTTAAAAGAGTGGGAGAAAAAAAAAATCATAAATAACCTATTAAATATCACCCATTTCAAAATTGAGAACATAGATTTTAAATTTCAAAAATTAGGTTTTTATTAAAATTTATTTATGATTTAATTAATTATATATATATTTAATTAATTAAATATATCAAGGTCACAAATCTATACAATCTGGTCACAAATTAACTATTTAATTAATCACATATTATTTTTCGATCACAAATCAAAATTTTTACATATCACAAATTATTTTACGGTTACAATTCAAAAATTTTATAGGTCAATTTGTTCATCGGTCACAAATTAAAATTTTAAATGTCACAATTTATTTATCGGTCACAAATCTCAAATATTATAAATCACAGCTTATTATACAGTCACAAATTATCAAATTACGATCACAAATTAACAATTTTTTAAATCACATATTATTTTTTTGTCACAATTTATCTTTTTCATTGGTCACATATTGTTTATTGGTTACAGATTAATGATCACAATCAACCAAATAATTTTGACCACCACTACCTCGCCACTCTCTCCCAGCAGCACCTCGTCGCCAGAACCACTACCATCTCACGACAGCAACACCGCCACCTAAAACAAATCAACACATCGTGGAAAACACCACCGCGTTGTTGCACTGAACCACCACCACCTCGACCCGTCGCAACCACTACCCAATAAAATAATCTCCAAACCCATAACTACCCTCCCCACCCATCGCAACCACCACCCAACAAAAAAATCCCCAAATCCACAACCATTACCCCCTCCGCACCATTATCTCGACCTGAATCCACAAATCACCACTACCGCTACATCTTCAAATCCACCATCTTCTTCACCTCTACCACACCCACCACACCATACCATAACCATCAACACAACAAATGAAGAGAAAATGAAAAGAATTCGAAGCGCACCATCACCGTTGCGGGAAGCGCGACGCCGTTGCACATGAAGCAGCAGCGATGCACACACATCGCCGTCGTGCACGAAGCAGCGATGATGGGCGTGCATCACTACTACTTCGTACCGAGCGACGTCACTGCTTCGTGCAACACTAGGCGATGATGTTGCGCCTGTCCCGTGCGTTGTCGTCGTTATCAGTCGTCAGAGGAGGTGTGAGATGATGCATCAAAATAGATTGGTATGTGTGAGATGAATGAGAATGTGAAATGAATTAAGGTTTGTTAGGATGGGGATTGACGGTGGTAAGTTAATTAATTTAATAATATTATTATTAAAAATAAATTATGATATGATTTTTGAATAAATAATCCTTAAACCTAATTTTTGAAATTGGAAGTTAAAAAACATGATTGGGGTGTAATTTTCCCAAAAAAAAAATATTATTCATCTTAAGTGTTGATCATCATTATTAGAGTCTCACATTGACTAGTGATATTTACACGATCCACTTAATAAGGTGAGGGTAATCCTCCCCTAACAAGTCGATTTTGTTTGGTTGAGTTAGACTTAATATCCTTTCTAATATGGTATCAGAGTAGGCCCACTTTTGCAATGTTTGGTACACCCAATATCGATTTGTTTACAGTTGTTTGGCATGGTCTGTTGACCTATGATTTAATATAGCTCCACTTGTTTTGATTATAACAAACAATACACTTATATTTCTAACAAATCTCTTTTTTTGAGCTTTTCATGAACAAATTTTCTTAAGCACTCAAAGACACAAATTGTCATCCGTTGAGAAACAAACAATCAAAAGAGACTCGAAGAGATCAAGAACTTTGAAGATTGATTCAGAAGTTGTTTATCGAAACTTCAATCTATATGTAAAGGTATTAACTCATCGATTTCTTGCAAGTACATAAAGTTCAAATTATTTTTCATAAATCATAATTTGCATAAAAATGTTTTTGACTTATTATATGAAATAGATTTTGGAAAAATAAATATTTTGACATAAAAATTAAATTCCAAAATTTTCATATTTCAATCAACCGAAGTATATACTGGTCGACCGAAATCCCACTGCTTACCGTATTTGCAGTACTTACCGTATTTGCAGTAATTACCAGTTTTGAATACTTACCGTATATGCATCCGATCGACCAAAACTTACTAGTCGACCGAAATTCTACATACCGGATTTGCAGGCTTCTTACCGAATTTTACACTACTCACTGGATTTGCACCATACTGGATTGAACACTTTGGTTGACCGAAGTATAGACCGGTCGATCGGTTGACCGATCTGCTCGACCGAAGTGTCAGTCGAAACTCCAACGATTTAATTTTTCCAACGGCTATATTCACACTTCGGTCGACCGAAATTGCTCAATCGAAAGTGACTGATTCTCAACCTTTCGATCTATAAATAGCCATCTTTTTTGTATTCAATTTCAACAACTTACAAGAGATTTTAATAGAGCTTATTTATTGAAAATCATTGAGTTTACTTATTCTACATTCTATTTCATTTATTA
>CAIGRN010063025.1:0-16449 GCA_903798345.1 Fraxinus anomala
TTTCCGAAATATCTCTTTTAAGAAACTTATTGACTCAAATTATTATTTCATAATATATACCTTTATTATTAGATTTTATCAATTTATTTTGTAAAATTAAATTTGGACAATTTAAGTACCTTTTTTTTTCTTTTAAGAGTTCGAAAAACATTAATTCAAAAATAGTTCTAGTTCTAAAAATTATTGTTTTAAGAATTTTGCACAAACTTCGCCTAAACTCGAAATTTGACTTTTCCGTTTAATTATGTTTTTAAGTATAAACTTCATCTTATTTCATTTAAATTCGTAAAAACTTAAAACTTGTTCGTCTATATATGATTGACAAATGTATTTTTTTTTAAATATTTTGGATTGTGTTGAATTATATTTTCATATATATATGACTTTACGTTTTAGTACATTTATATATTGATTGAATTTTTTAAAATATTATTTAATTAAATATTAATAAATAATCTAGCTATTGCGGTGATCAATGGCCGCCCTAGTTGGTACAATATCCTGGATCCGCCACTGCATGTATGTATAATTTCATTCTACAATCTGCATGCAATCAGTAGTTTCTGATTCGCGTAAAGCACAGTTGATTCCGAGCGTATCATGTTTCTTATTTCAGAAACGCTTGATTGAGAAGTTCTCCATAATATTATCAGTTTGATGAGTTAATGGATAGAAAGAATTATAATTATTTAGTCAAGAAGCTGATATTGAGAATGATGGCGGAGGAGGTCGTGGGGTTGGTGTTTGTGTTGTGGATGAACGAAATGAGAGGAATACTGCGTCGTATATAGAGAGAGAAGCAACCATGACAGAGGTGTTACTGAAGAGTAGAGTCAATAATACTTCTCAGATAGCCATCATTGGTGCTAATTTTTGCCCAACCGAAAGCCTCGATTACGAGTATGAATTCAATTTTATTACACTACAGCTGTTCTTGTATGATTCTCTTTGGGCTTTTTGAATTTGGGATCCATTTTAGAACTTTCGATATTATATAATTTTAATTTTTACGTCGGAGCATAAACATACTCAATTTTTATTTTTTTATTTATTTTTAAGTATGCTGTAATTCATATATGTTATGGACTATATTTAGTAATTGTGTTGTGAAGCCTAAAGTATTGTAAAGCTTTATTCTCATAATTCATACTGAAAATAATTCTCGTGTTTTCTTGGTAAAGATGAATGGAAAATTGCCTATTGATGTGATTGCAAAAAAAGTAATTTTTTCTCATTTTAGAAGTTTCATTCTCATAATTCATACTGAAAATAATTATCGTGTTTTCTTGGTAAAGATGAATGGAAAATTGCCTATTGATGTGATTGCAAAAAAAAAGTAATTTTTTCTCATTTTAGTCTGGAATAGTTGCAGGTGGATTTTAATAATGATTTGCTAACACTGTTACATGGTCTCTTCATTTTCCAAAACTACTTGGTAATAACCATATGTTCAGGGATTTGCCCCTGTTTGGCCCTTTTTTTGGGGTGTTGAAAATTTTTGGAACAGTGATTGATGAAAGAATGTGTGGTTGAAAAGTTTTAGATTTGTGTGTAATATTATTTTATTTGATGAATGTGTGGTTGAAATGAAGGGAGAAAAAATTAATGTAATGTAATGGAAAAAAATGGGGGCCAAACGGTATTCAATGACAATTTCTTTTGCAAGATTGTTGAGAACGAAATCTTTAAGCAAGACTGGAGATCTAGGAAACGGATTCACATTTTTCAGTGTCTTTTTCTCAAATGGACACTTGTCCTTTTCATTGGATTAAACACTGGTCTTGTTGGCTTCTTGAATAAACTAGCAGTCGGAGAATATTGCTGGTTACAAGCTTCTGCACACTGGCTATCTGATGCTTGAGGATAAGTAAGCCCAATTTTTTACTAGATACAGAATACTCTAGATTCATATCAAATTCAATGAATATTCTGATTAATTGCACAGAACCTTTGGTTATTGTTGCAAATTTATTGGCATCATCACATTCTGATTACTTCTCTGCAATACTGGCTTTCCTATATCCTTGAATATTGGGTTCATAACACTAATATGTGCGAATTTTAATGCGATATCCTATAATCATATATTCTAACAGCTGCTACAAACCTTACAGTGCCCGTTCTGTTGTGCACCCTACCCATTGTTTGGTGTTTGCTTTGTTGTAATGAAATACTTTAATATGGAAAGTGACACTGCATTGGCACTTATAAGGTTGAGCTGTATAATAATCTTTTTATGTACTTATCCATAATTTTCAAGAAACAATTTATAAATGTGGGCAGAAGTGGAAATGAAACGTTTTGAATTAGGTGGGAAACATGTTGGAAAGGATTAAGTCTTTCAAAATGAATAATTACATTTGACATAAGTAGAATTTATCAACAAATCTTTAGAATGTTTTAGAAATATTCTGGAATGTTTGAAATAGCTTTAATAGGCTTATGTATAGAAGATGTCATTTACCTTGTTTTCTCTCACTTTATTTCTATGGTCGTAATTGGCAGGAAAAATGATTTCCTAATACTTCAATTAAATATCTCTCTTGTATGGTATTTCATAATTGGTTGATAAGAATGAACTATTTTTATCCCAGTGCAGGTATTATCAGGCATTTGCAACATTTGCCGGACTGAATATGATTCTTGCTATTTGTGCTGCAGCACCGTGTGCATTCATTGCCCCTGCGGCCGCTGGGTCTGGCATACCTGAGGTGAAAGCATATCTGAATGGTGTATATGCTCATTCCATTTTGGCTCGGAGTACTCTTTTTGTCAAGGTGGGTAACATCTTTTCTAGTACTTTTTCCAATTCCCAGAATAGCATTTCACTTTCCCTATGCATGCACATGCCTTCCCTTCTTAATTTATTAACGATATGCTAAATGAAATGAGAAGAAAGTTGTGAATAGTTTCTAGTCCGTAAAAGTTAAGATGTTTCAAGAGAGGCAGGCTGTTTAGCAGCTGCAACCTAAGACAATTATGAATTCAGAAAGGAAGCCTTTGGCTTCTAAAACTAGTTGAAACTGGACTGTGGTCCATACTCATACTATATCTAGGAATGCATTACCTTTTGAATATGCAATAAAATGCTGTCCTCAGGTCTTCTATTAATATTTGCATATAATGCACATATTCCATACGCAAATTTTCAAGGAAATAGTTAATGACACATATGCATGATTCTACGATGAAAAAATATGAAGACTTATTCTCCATAAACATAAAGTTTATGTCCTCCTTTGCCACTCTATATATCTATGCAATCCGTAGCAACTTATATCTTCAGTATGTCGATTCTTATAGATTCTTGGTTCCATTTTTGGAGTTTCTGCTGGATTTGTTGTGGGTAAGGAAGGACCTATGGTACATACTGGTGCCTGCATAGCCAACTTTCTTGGACAGGGAGGCTTTCGCAAGTATCATTTGACTTGGAAGTGGCTCAGGTACTTTAAAAATGATCGAGACCGAAGGGATTTGATTACTTGTGGGGCTGCTGGTGGTGTCGCTGCTGCTTTCCGCTCCCCCATTGGCGGTGTTCGTTTTGCTCTTGAAGAGGCAGCCTCATGGTAACAAACACCATTGTAAATTCAACAAATACTTTGTCCATCAAAGAATATGAGTTATTTAAGACCTGAGTTTCGCAGTGCATGCATAGGGAGAATATAACTGCTTAAATATTTTAATAAGTACTGGTATAAGTTGCTTTTCAAATTTTTTGTATACTGGATTTTCGATATATAATTCAAATGCATCCGAGTTTATGGCCATGCTAAAAAATATATAAGAAAAATGGAATACATATAATTGAGTGTAAAATCTGGTTATATAAGCTTGTTTTAGCTTGCATCATCCCTTTAAGTGGTGTCTCTTTAAGGAACTTATTTCTTCACCCATTGTCTACTTTTAGGTGGAGTAGTGCGCTTCTTTGGAGGACTTTCTTCACTTTGTAGCTATGGTAGTGAGATGCAAAATGTGGACTATTTGGATAGGGAGGTTTGATCGTGTTTGATGTCAATTCAGCAGATCCTTCTTATAATACTACAGATCTACTCGCCATTATGTTAATTGGGGTTCTTGGAGGCATTTTTGGAAGCCTTTACAACTATTTTGTAGATAAAGTCCTTAGAACATATAACATCATCAACGAGTAATGCCTGTTAACCATTTTCTCTTATGTAGTAATATAGTTTGTTTAGCCATTCGGGAGATTTTTCTTTAAAGCATGACAAGCAATATTTTGGTTTTATTATTTGATAAGATCGTAGTAACATTAAGATGAACAAATTATTCATAAACATGTGTTTAACTAAAAATGTGTTCTTATTTATCTGAAATGCACCTGCTTTTTCTTCCCCTTGTAGGAAGTCCTATTTTTGTTTTGGCTCTAATCATTAGAGAAAATTCAAATATTCGGAATCAGATTTTTCAGTATGCAGTGAATTATATTTATATATGGAGAGAATTCATATATTTCGGAATCGGATTTCTTTGAATGCAGTAAATTTTGTATTTATCTGTATCATATTTGAATGTTAATCCTCTTTTTTAAATTTTTAACAATTTGCATGCTCTAAGGATGACGGGACATAATGGGTTTCCAGTTATTGATGAGCCACCATTCTCAGATGCATCAGAACTGTGCGGGTTGGTTTTGAGGTCTCACTTACTTGTTTTGCTCAAAGGAAATTTTTTTGCCAAGAACTAGATATTGACTGAATTAGAATTTTTAAGGATGTTTCATGCCTTCGATTTTGCTAAACCGGGATCAGGCAAGGGCCTTAGGTGGAGGATTTGGACATTAGTGTCGATGAAATGGAGATGTATGTTGATCTCCATCCAGTTACAAATATATCTCCTTACACAGTAGTAGAGACTATTGTCCCTCGCCAAAGCTTCTGTTCTCTTTCGACAACTTGGTCTCAGACACTTGTGTGTCGTCCCAATGACACCCGGGGTAAGAAATTTGTCTCATCTGTTATCTAGACGAGGTACCTGTAATGTATCTCTCATTTTCTCATATTAGCAAAATAAATAACTTGGTTAAATCCACCCCTCCCTGCAGGTTTAAGTCTTCATTTATGATCAGATCCTTTATGAACTTCCCTATCACTTCTATCAATGAGAAGCTTTTTCCTATACTGTAGTTGCAGTCTATTGTTGAGATTTAGAATTCTTTGCAACCATAACTTCTTTTCTATAATTTGCAGAGACCTCCAATTGTAGGAATCTTGACACGGCACGACTTTATGCCAGAGCACGTGTTGGGACTCTACCAGCATATTATTCCCCACAAGTAGCTGCACAAATTTACTCAGGCAAGTGAACATTATTCGGTTGATACTTGACGTGTTTACCTGTCCATGAACTTTGGCTGGCTTACAAGATTTACAAGGCTTCACTTCCAACAATCATATGCACATTCCTTTGTATTTATCAAGCTCGTAGACAGATTATGGTGTGATTATTGTATATAACCGAACCTTTTGTTGAACTTAATAATTGGGTTAAATCAAGATAAGATCGTCTCATAGTAATTTCTTCACTTGTACTTCAATTTTGTTGCGAACTTTAGACTCCAAATTTGACTGTTGCAAAAGGTTGGCATTTTGTCAAGTTGCTAGACAAATATTCATACAAAATTTTGTTTGGATGTTATTGAAGTTGAATGAGAAATGTCTTGAGCAAGATTGCACGTTTAATAGTATTAAAATCTTCCACTTCGTTAAAAGGATCATAGGTTTACTTGGTGTAGTTACCTATAAAGCAAATATTCACATTGTTAAATGATGAAACCATCAAGTGTATTTCTTGTTTCTTACAAGAGCTTCCAAAATTCTATTACAGTAAGACTTCTATCTGATTTCACATTTTATCATTGTATTCAATTATGACAGTAAACGAGCAATTGGATTTCCCAAATGGAGGTGTTTCACATATTTATTTACAAATCCTGGAATGCAAGGGTAGCATATGTCACATTACCAAATACAAATATCTGAACATGGGTACCATGGTACCCAGTACTAAATCGGACTTGAAAACACCACTAGCAACCGTTCAACTTCTTTTTCTGTATTAAATCAGCTTTACCAAACATGTCTTGCACAATGTAGCTATCACCAGCTCACATCTGAAGATTACACCTTTTCTAAGAAGCTACTATGATGATGAGTGTTCCATATTTCTTTATCCCACGAAGATCTCATGCTTCAACACTTAAAACATTGTCCTTGAACGGTCCAGAATCATGTAGTAATTTCATTACGAGTTTAATCTGTAGAAGAATTCAGTGAACTATAGTTGATAAGCAATGATACAAAATTCAAAAGAAACTATAGTTGATAAGCGATTGTACGAAATTCAAAAGAACGCAAAATGCGTTTATTCTGATTCAGGTCTCTACTGAAAGACTTAAAACGAGTACTGAGAGAAAATTGACAAGGTGGAATGAATTGAAGTTTTTATCTTGCTGATTTCAGAGGGAAGAAAGGGTCCCTGCGTATACAAACAGGGCCTACCAGCACAGTAACTGCAGTTTTCTATTTTATCGAACTTTCACACCTTAGCCCCTATTTGACAATCATACTTTTCAAAAAAAAAGTTTTGAATAATGATTTTTAGGAGTATGTGAGGTTAAAAATTAGGAAAATGTTTTGGGTTTACGCGCAGAATATTTTATCGTGCGAATGTGTGGTTGAAAATGAGTACGTAAAAAAAGAGTTTGAAAAGTATGGTTGTCAAACAGGGGCTTAACAAACTCGGGACATCTCAGTTTCATAGGTTTAGCCAGAGAGAGAGAGAGAGAGACCAATTGCCCCATTTACAGTTGCAGCCCATAAATTTTACGAGCTACACTACAATGTAATAAGTCAAAAAGATGCATCATCAATAAAATAAAATAAAAAGTGTCTGGCTTCCATGATAAAGAAACACATTTGTTGTCTCTAATGGCTTAAGCTTTCGCAAGAGGTAGTTCAAGACAAGTCTTTTAGGATAAATATAAGACACGCTCGTAGGACATACACAAGAATTAAGAAAAAGAAACAAAAAAAAGGAGTCTTAAAGTAAGCAGTATCATATTATTATTGATGGACAAATCTAAAAAATATAATAAAATTACCTGAGCTGCTTCCCGAGCCAAGAAATCTGCAATGACTTTACGAAACTCTGCATCCAAAATGTAGTGACAGCTGTAGGTTGTCACCGGCAGATAACCCCTCTGAATTTTATGTTCACCTTGAGCTCCAGCCTCTACCTTATCAAGATTAAGTTCAATAGCTGCTTCTATTGCCTGCAGCAGTAACATAAATCCAGGTTTCAAGAAGTTTATTTTCCAATCAATTAATAGCTTGTTCGCATTGTGAACAAAAATTCAAGTTTATTAGTGAACCTTTCTCAGGTTAATACAGTTTGTACCATGGTTATGTAAACATCAAGCTAAAGATCCGATGAAAAGAAAAGATTACAACATATTCCCATGAGTCTATAATAAGGAGATCAAAAATTCAAAAGACGCAACATTTATGTTAATGATGTTACTACCATATACTGCCCCCATGGGATATAACTTTACAGATAAAAGCAGAGAGTAAATTCATAACCTGATAATAGCAGGCTTCAAAATGCAGATTTGGATAATATGCACGTGGGAGACATCCCCATAATCTCCCATATAACGCATCTCCTCCAATAAGATTAAGGGCCGCTGCAACAAGCTCTTCCCCTTCTTCAGCAGCAACAAGTAGTACATTGTCGCCCATTTTTGAAGCCATATTGTGGAAGAACTCCCTTGTTAAATAAGCACTACCCCACCTGAAGACATAATAATAAATAGCATGTGGTCAGCTAAAATTCTAAGCTTTTTTCCACAATATATAATCGTCAAGAAATGGATTGCTCAACATAATGCTGGCTCAAAAAAATCAACAACAAAATAAAAGGTTGAACAAACACACTTAACTTATTATCTGTGGTGCTCCTGTAGAACTCATAGAAGGTATCCCAGTGCCTAGCCTGCCAACACACCATTTTAGACAAACAAAAGTGAGAACTTCAGGTTACAAAATACTGAATGACAAATTTTCAATGTAGTTCATATGTTTTTACAGGAGTTGAGACATGTATATCAACTCTTACAGAAACAATGCAATCTCATTTTATGAAAAGATAGAAGCCCGTCAGCATTAACTGCAGATATCATCTTTATCATTGAGGAAAATAAGAATTTTCGGTGATGCAATATATACCTTAATTTCATATCCTCTTAGGCGCTTCATGGTTAAATTCTGGGCCGAAATCTGCAGGAGGGAATTTTGCTTTAACGTGGAACTAAGTGAACATCGTTGACAGATAAAAGAACATAAATGGAAGCTACTAGCTCTCCAAAATATTCTCTTCCTAACACAACTGTAAATTTTCTTGACTGATAGTAGCAGCTTTTATGAGTTATAATCATAAAGTAAGATAATGCTTCTTAAGATACTAGGAAACAGAATCTGCTCTGATCCTGTCCAGGAGGTCTCTCTATTATATACAACTTCTGTGGTATCTTTTGAATTACAAGAGTGTAATGAGTCATGCTTGGACGACTTGAGTGGAAAATCTGAGGCCTCCCTTCAATTTCATGCTAGGTTCATGTACTGAGGTCCTTGTACAAACAGTTTATCCCTGACAGTGCATCCTTCTATTTCTATTGATCGACAGACAAAAGAAAATAAAATGAAAACCCATACCTTCTTACGCTCTTGACGAATATTTTTCCTTTTACTTTGCTTCATGTCCATCAAAAACTGATCAAAGCTGCATTAAACAGCAATATCGGATTACAAATAACAAGACAACCTGACATATTAACACAATGTTTACGTTCAAATTGAAAACTAAAACAAGGACAATCTTACTCCCAACAGTACAAGGATTCCTGTGGCATTGAATGAAAAACAAGGCTGATTTACTTTATCTATTAATATCAAATAATAAAGCTAATACCATGAGCCAAAGAAGCAGCTACATATAAATAATTAAACACCTTTTATAGTTTCGATTTTTCCAGTGATACTGCATTCCAATCCTCTGTAGAAAACCTTTCTCCTTCAACTTGTCCCACTCATTTGCAGAAGGGAAAGTGATGTGCAGTGATGAAACCTGAAACTGGCAAAGATCTGCTACTGTAATTACCTGGCAGTATTTAAAAGAAAATACTTGTACAACCGAAAGATGTATTCAAACAAGACACAACTTTATGAAACCTTAATGTAGGGGGCAGATAGAAGCTCTGGCAACATTTTGGTTTGATAACAGTTGTGCTGCAATTAGGGTTTTTGGATTTTGTGGCAGTGAATTGGTTATTGCATGGTGACAGCAAGATTCTGGTATATGAGAAGAGTGGGAGAGCTGGAGAACCTGATGTCTCATGTTAGTCACCAGCTATATGGGGTTTCCTTTACCTAAACTTTTGTGCCTGATTAAACAATTAAACTGGGGTTAACAAAGTGGTATTTAACTGAAAACATTCTTAATGGCAAAACCAGAGATTGACTTGTTGGAAGAGTATGAGAGCGTATCCACATAAAACACGTGCAGATAAGGACTACAAAATCTCTTAAGAAGATTACATATCAATAATTTCTAACCACAATAAAAGAAAGATACTCAATTGAACTTCCAATTTTATCCATCAACAGTAAGTTCCCTATCTCAAGAACGAAATAAGGAAGATGAGAAATGATATAGGAGTAGTACAATCCTATTGTAAATAGGATAAAAGTTAGATATTTATAATAAGATATGTAGTTGTAATATGTTTTATCTTTTTATTCTTATTTCTTGATTAGAATAAGATTTCTAATTTCTTTTAGATTGGGATTTTATATTAATTTCCTTATATTAGTAAGATTAAGGAATAATTTGTCTAAAAGTAGAAAAGCTTTTTAGTTTTTTCAATAATCAATTCAATACAATAAAATTATTTCCTACATAGTTTCTAGCTTTTACTTTATTCTTATTTCAAGAATTCCAATTCCACTTGTGCACTAAAATTGGTATTAGAGGAAGGTTTGTCCTTGGCTAATGATAACTTATGATGATAGTGGTACGCATCCTCAGGATGATGATCGGAGGATTGCAAAACCAACCTTGGTCAAGAATTTGGAAACGAATAATGGATATATTTGAAGATGCAACTAACAAGAATTTGCACACTCAACTGCTATGAATGTTGGTTGCTTCAACGAGCCTAGAACATGACAACAGGCGGTTAAAGAGTTTCCTTGAGTACTAGCTAAGTTTAAGTACACATAAGTTATCAAGGATTCTGTGAAGGTCTATCGAGAAGATATAAAAATGTCCAATTTGAACCGCAATAAGATTTCTATATCATGATACACCATCAACAATAAAGTATGCAACGTGAAAATAACCATGAGAGTATTGAAAACTTGATATCTAAAGCACTGGTGAAAACTTTAAATTTGAAGATTGAAAATATTCATCTTGCTATCAAACTTCACAAATTCAAAGGGAGCAAGAAATTCAAAATATGGAGATACATAAAATTTCACTTTCTATTAAAAAGTACCACAAAGATGAGATCATATGTAACGCGGTAGAGAATGACAATTGTCATGTATTTTAGGGACAATCATGGTACTATTATGTAGATGCCACTTACATAAGTCGAGATAACATGTATGTGTTTTGGTAGTACGATAAGAATATTGTTTTGATGTTATGTGATGAACAATTTGTAAATACTAGTGTAAACAAAGAAAAAGATTTATAAGGTGGATGATGATGTAATTCAAGATAATCAAAATGTTACCCATCATTCTACAATACAAAAAAAAAAGCATGTGCAAGTTGAAAATCCGAGACCTGTTTATCCCTTATATATAAAAATTGCAATTGAAGACCCAAAGATCGAGTCACGCTCCAATGATGAAGTTGAAGTTCAGAAGTATCCAACAAGATGAGGGAATTAAACTTTACAATCACGAAGGAATCAAATGCGAGGCTTGTCAAATTGAGAATAAAAATTTTGTTGACATTTTTTATAGTTTCAGTGCCAATGAATTGTATAAAAATAAGGAAAATATAGAAGATGAGGATTCGAATCCCCGTACCAGTTCTTTGGTATTGAAGGAAGCATCACTAGACATTATAGCAGAAGATGAGAAGTATAAAGAATTGAAAATAGCACAAGTAGTCTTTATCGAGAGCGGACTCAAGGATGAGATATCGAATCGTGCTTCATTTATGAGAATGATAGGAACAAAGTTGACTTCAAACAATACAACTGAACAATATAAAGTTTATCGAGCACATTAAGAAATTGGCATTTCTTCAATATCGGTATTGACAAAAAATTTAAGTATTTTCCTTACGATTGATTGATTTTATTTTCTTCAACCAAACTCAAGTATGAGTTTTTTTTTTTCAACTAAGAGAGAAAGACGTAGGACAATTCTATTGTAAATAATTATTTAGAATATGATTTCTTTTCTTTATTGATTAGAATAAGATTTTTAATTTCTTTTCAATTAGAATTTTATATTAGTTTCCTTATATCAGTAGAATTAGGGAATAATTTGCCTATATGTACGAAGGCTTTTTAACTTTTTCAATAATCAATTCAAAACAATAAAGTAATTCCCTACATAATTTCTAGCTTTTACTTTATTCTTGTTTCAATAATTCCATTTCCGTTTCCACACCAAGAAATTAAAATAAATAAATAAACTAAGGCGGACCTTACAGTGGAAAAGTTAGGATAAGTGTTTGTAAACGAAGCACTAATCAACGTCAAATTCTAAGAGAAAACAAAAAAGAAAGAATAATTAGATTCAGTGACTACCTTGACTGTCAATGCCATCAATGCAGAGACCAAAATGTCAAAGATCTGATCTCTATACACAGTATTACGGACTAAGATCCTCTGACCGGTAACTGGAGTGAAAGGTACACAGCATTGCAGTTTTGGGTAATATCTTGAACCATAACTGTAATAGGCGTCTGCCCATGAATGATCAAACACAAATTCACCATAAGAGTGGCTGCAAGTGGATGGGGATGGCCAGGTGTGAACATGGGAAGAAAATATCTTACGAAACCACAAATGCAAGACAAGTGCAATGTGTTTGAGATGTGTATTTGACTTGTATATATGTATAATAAAATAATATCATAACAATATCTTTTTTACTGAAAACATCAAAACAAACCTTTTCAGATAGAGAGGAACCACTCCTAGAACATTTCTGCATTCGTCCCGAGCAATTATATGCTGTGGAACCCATCCCGTCTCCTGAAAATAGAGAGTATACAGAATTATAAAATGCTTTCCCTTAAATACATACATGGAAGTTCTAACTCGAAAAGAAAGAGTTCAGCTGTTTTAGATTCGATTATGCACCTGAACCCTGGAAGCATCGATCATACTAAAGCTTTATCCATATCATCGAACATACTAGAGCTTTATCTAATATCGTAAACAAGTCGTGCAAAAGGAAGAAAAGATATATACCATATCATATTTAATTTATCCAGATTCCAAGTGCAAAAAAAATGTGAAGGACGAATGTGTTTTGTGGTCCTAGCTCGAGTTCGTTGAGATTGAATGGCTATGTGTTTTGCTGAATAGAAATATGAAAAGGGAACAATTCCTAACCTTCACTGCACAACCTGATTCTTCTAGGCTTGAAAGAAAACCATGGCTAAGAAATGGATTAAATTGGTCTGAACCTGTTGCATCAAGACTGCAAGCATCCCATTCATCAGACGAAACCTCAGATATAGAAGAAACCACTGAAACTGATAGTTTTTTAGCTTCGCCTAAATTTGTCATACCACCCTAATGTAGAATAAATAGAATGGAATTAGCATTAGAATTGAGATAAAACGCCAAAAAACCATTTAAGGGCCAGAAAATAAAAACCTTTGATCCTGACTCCGTCAAACTAAAATCTCCAATAGATAGATCCACTTTAGCAGGCTCCACTGCCTTCCTTGGTCCCCAAAATAAGGCTTTTATCCTAAGTTGAAGAACGGAACTCAGGGTACATCTTTCAAATGATGTTTTATTCTGCAGTCGGAGAATTAGATACATACTCTCAATGAATGAAAATGAAAGGTGAGTGCTAAAATGTGTGTGGTATTTTGCTAATAATAATGCAAATAGACAGAGCAGAAGATAAGCAATGCAGCCACATAAACAAGCTGGTATAGTTTCCTGAAAAATGATAGAAACTAAATGGTGCCTTATCTTGATATCAACACTATATGGCAAATCTTAGATAAAAGAAACACTCCGTATTTCCAAATATGATTGTGATGGAATGAACACTATTGAATCAATTATTACAAATCAACATATTTAAACAATTATAAGATTCATGACTTCTGAACAATCAAAACTTGGAGGGAAGTGCACAAGGACGGGATCAATCTTTGAAACAACAGAATGCAGCGCAAATGAATAACTTAAGAATCACTACCTTCCACTGCAGTAGCATTGATATTCCATCCCAAAAACACGAAATCTTTTCTAATGAAATCGACTAGAAATGCATACTTCTTACACAACATAGAATTTCTTTGAAAAAAACAGGGTTGTGCCTTTGAGGTCAAGTTTGAACAAATTCTGCATTCAGAGTAAATCTACCAATTAATACCTAAACTGATTGCGATTAATAAGCAGCACTCGTTTAGTTCAATAACTATCTGTATCCTAAAAATTATTATGATCATAACAGTATTTTGCAGGAACTACTGGTCCAGCACACATGGGACTGAGCTAAATTTATTTAACCCCATGTCCATTTACACAATCCAATAATAAAAAAAAAAATCCCTTAAAGTAGCAATTCCACCAGACAAGATTCTCGAAACCCAAATTATTAGATCCAAAATCTTGCAGTAATTTCCTTCAATAACCCAGAACTTGTAATAAGCCAACAAAAGAATTGGGAGCGAGAGATGCTTACAAAGTGAAGTGTGGCTTGGCCAAGAAATGGAGAAGGAGCAGCCACGGCAACTGCCATGGCCAGTGCTGATTCCTGACTGTAAACTTGGAGAGATGAGATTTCTCTTTTTCCTTCCCTTTTTTTGTGTACATTAATATTTCTAGTTGAAGTCTTTAAGCGCGAGGATTTCTATGGCCACGCGTAAAACTTATTGGCCATTGGTTTATTTGTAAATTTGTAAATAATCCTTAGCACCTGTTTGATTCATATTGTTTTTTTTTCATTTTCATTCTTCTACTTATTTTTAATTAAACATTTTTCAATAAAATAATATTTTTTATTACATCAATAACTTTTCCTTCATTTTCAATCACGTATTCTCCGTCAATCTACTATTCCAAAATACATTCTTTCAAAATAATGTGGCTCAAACATATAAAATAAAATTTTAATGTTACCATCAATTCATAATAAAATTTATTTTTCTTCATTCACTTATAATTTTACGGTCTTCCAATAAAATAATATTACACGTGATTCATAATTATTCTCCATTTTTTTAACCACATACTCTTGAAATAAATTATTTTTCACAAAATTTATTCTCAAACAATATACATCAAACTTACTTGTGACAAATTTAGTTATCAAGTGAGATTGGACTCCAAGAAAATGCAAAAGTACATTTTTCTAGTTTTTATGCAAAATTACTTCAATTTTTAAAAGAAATGTTTCAATTGCTCTAATAAAAAAAAAATCAACTATTTTATCTAATATGGGATTTCATGGACTCAAGTTTGATGAGTTGTTGATATTTTATTTTTATTTATGGGAGTATGTGATTTGAACTATTGATTATTCTGTATAGATATGTGTCTATAATGTTGGAATTCAAAATCGAATGTGTCTTTGTTCTATATTTTTTTATTTTTTAGGGTTGGAGGGATTGTTGATATATGCNGTGTCTTTGTTCTATATTTTTTTATATTTTAGGGTTGGAGGGATTGTTGATATATGCAAAATATAAATAAATAAATAAATAAATGATGATTCCAAAATCTGAAGTCAATCTCCCACGATTGCTGGCACTGGTATATGCACTAAATGACACAGAAGAAAATACAATGGTGGAGTTATGAACCAACTGTTATAAAAGAGAGAAAGATAAGAGAATTAGAAAAGTAATAGACTTGTATGTATTTTATTAAGAATCAAATATCTATATTTATAGGTAAGAATCGGGAATGATAATAATTTCTAGGGCTGTATGAGTATAAGCGTCATTTACATTAAATCCTAATTTACATTCATTTTACAACATTCTCCCTTGAATGACGCATTACAAAATATTTGCCTCATTAAAATCTTGTTTGATAAAAATTCAATGGGTAAAAATCAAACGAATGAAAAAGAGTACAGTTATTTTGAAGTATTAAAGATAAATGCTGCCTCATTAAAACATTTCTAGGAAAACTCAGTGGGATAAAACCTAAGCGAAGGAAAAAGAGTACAGCTACTCCCCCTGATGTTGATCACTGAAAATCTTTGAGTCGAATCATTCCAATCTTGTGAACCAATTTCTTGAATGTAGATGTTGGCGGTGCTTTTGTAAATAAATCAACCACATAGTCACTTGAATGAATTTGTTGAATCTCGGTGTCCTTGTTCTTCTGAAGCTCGTGTGTATGAAATTTTTTTGGAGAAATATGCTTCGTCCATTCACCTTTGATATAGCCTCCTTTGAGTTGTGCAATACAAGAGGCATTGTCTTCATACAAGGTTGTTGGACTATCTTTTGTTGAAGTTAATCCACATGATGATTGAATATGATTGGTCAAGTTCCTCAACCATACACATTCTTAACCTACTTCATGGATTCCAATAATTTCAGAATGATTTGAGGATGTTGCTGTCAATGATTACTTCACAGATCTCCATTTCACATGTAAACACATATCCTGTTTGTGATTTAGCTTAAGTGGGTCAGAGAGATGACATATATCTTCATATCCCACTAAAGCAGATCCCAACTTTTAGGAATAAAATAATCTCAAATTAATAGTACCCTTTATGTAACGAAAAATATATTTAACATCATTCCAATGTCTTTATATTGGTGTAGAGAGATCTTGCAAGGAGATTTACAGAAAAAACTATATTGGGTTAAGTACAGTTTGCAAGATAAATTAATATTCCAAATGCATTAAGATATGGTATTTCAGTACCAAAAACCTTTTCTCTATCTTTAAGTGGACAAAAAGTATCATTTTTCACATCAAGTGATCGAACAATCATAAGTGATATCAATGGAGGTGCATTATCTATATAAAAGCGTTGTAACACTTTTCTGTATATGTAGATTGATAAACAAATAATTTTGCTAGAAAATGTTCAATCTGCAACCCAAGATAGAATTTGATTGTTCCCAAATCTTTTATCTCAAATTCATTTTTCACATAATCTGCAATTTTGTTGAGTTCTTCAGGAGTCT